>CAUYLG010030629.1:0-122458 GCA_963573385.1 Cacajao melanocephalus
GCTGCTGGGGAGGCTGAGGCAAGAGAATCACTTGAACCCGGGAGACGGAGGTTGCAGTGAGTCAAGATTGCACCATTGCACTCCAGCCTGGGTGACAGACCTGGACTATTTCACAAAAAAAAAAAAAAAAAAAAAAAAAAAAAAAAAAAAGAGAGAATTGAACTAGTTGTCATGTTTTTCTTCTGAAACCAAGGTTGGCTTTAGTGCTTATTGCATTGTATCTTAAATAAATAAAAAAGTACAATTCTAGAAACTGGCATTAAATTACCACCATTGTAAATGTCTTTTGTTCACACAATCCCTCTTACCACACTTTTGAAAAAAACTATCATTGTGGCTCGATCCAAGATGGCTGGATAGAAACAGCTCTGTATTTCGGTTCCCAGCAAAAAAAGCAGAGGGTGAGTGATCACCACATTTCCAGATGAATTTTTACTGCCCACAGACTAGGAGTGGAAAAGCGCCACAAGTCTCTAGCATGGCTGTTTCAGCCGACGCTGTGGGTCTCCGCACAAAAACTCACACAAATCCAGGTGCCGTTTCAACTGGTGACTAGAACGCCGGGGAGACAGAGCCACCCATTCAACTGAAAAAAAAGGGGGCTGAAACAGGGAGCCAGGTGATCTGGCTCGGCCAGTCCCACCCCCACAAAGACCAGCAATCTGAAATGCTCTGGATTGAGAGTTTCACAGCAAGCACAGCTGGACCAGGACAGTCCAGCTCTGTGGGGGGAAGGGCATCTACCCATACCAAGGCAGTCTGCCATTACTGAGGCAGTCTACCATTACCGAGACAGTTCTGACTATACTTCTATAAACAAAACTGCAAGGAAGTTTACACAGCAGCTGGTCAGAGCCCAAGGAAGCTCAGCAACGCCTCTGCTGGAAGACTGTGACTAGGCCACCTCCTCTCTGGGCAGGGCATCTCTGAAAAAAGGCAGCAGAATGACAGGAACTTCTAAATAAAGCCCTACCTTCCCAGGACAGAGCAGCTGGGAAAAAAAAGGCAGTTATGAGTTCTGCTGCAGCAGACTTAAACGTACTTGCCCAGAAGCTCTGAATGGAACAATGGAGCCCACAGCTCAGCACTTGAGCTCCTATAAAGGACAGACTGTCTCCTCAAGCAGCTCCCTGACCCCCATATAACCAAAGAGACATCTCATAAAGGAGAGCTCAGGCTGACATCTGGCGGGCATTCTTCTGGGACAAAGATAACAGAAGAAGAAAATGGCAGCAATCCTTACTGTTCTGCACCTGCTGCAGGTGATCCACAGGCAAGCAGAGTCTGGAGTGAACCTCTAGCTGACCTATGGTAGAGGGGCCTGACTGTTAGAAGGAAAACTAAGAAACAGAAAGAAATAACTTAATCATTAACAAAAAGGATATCCACTCAGAGACCCCATCTGAAAGTCACCAACTACAAAGCCCACAGGTAGATAAATCCACAAAGATGGGAAGAAACCAGCACAAAAAGGATGAAAACACCCAAAACCAAAATGCCTCTTCTCCTCCAATGGATCAAACCTCCTCACCAGCAAGGGAACAATGCTGCATGGAGAATGAGTCTGATGAATTGATAGAAATAGGCTTTAGAAGGTGGATAATAACAAACTTCTCTGAGCGAAAAGAACATGTTCTAACCCAATGCAAAGAAACTAAGAACTTGATAAAAGGTTTAACGAAATGCTAATGAGAATAAACAGCTTAGAGAGGAATGTAAATGAATTGATGGATCTGAAAAACACAACAAGAGAACTTTGCGAAGCATACACAAGTTTCAATAGCCTAATCGACTAAGTAGAAGAAAGGAAATCAGAGATTGAAGATCAACTGAATGAAATAAAATGAGAAGGCAAGATTAGAGAAAAAGGAGTAAAAAGAAATGAACAAAGCCTCCAAGAAATATGGGATTATGTGAAAAGACCTAATCTATGTTTGATAGGTGTACCTGAATGTGACGGAGAGAATGAATCCAAGCTGGAAACACTCTTCAGGATATTATCCGGGAGAACTTCCCCAACCTAGCAAGGCAGGCCAATATTCAAGTCTCGGAAATACAGAGAACACCATGCAGATATTTCTCAAGAAGAGCAACCTCAAGGCACATAATCGTCAGATTCACCAGGGTTGAAATGAAGGAAACAATGCTAAGGGCAGCCAGAGAGAAAGGTCGGGTTACCCACAAAGGGAAGCCCATCAGACTCACAGCAGATCTCTCAGCAGAAACCCTACAAGCCAAAAGAGTGTGGGGGCCAATATTCAACATCCTTAAAGAAAAGAACTTTCAACCTAGAATTTCATATCCAGCCAAACTAAGCTTCATAAGAGAAGGAGAAATAAAAATCTTTATGAACAAGCAATTGCTCAGAGAATTCATCACCACCAGGCCTGCTTTACAAGAGCTCCTGAAAGAAGCACTAAACAGAAAGGAACAATCAGTACCAGCCACTCTAAAAACATACCAAACGGTAAAGAGCATCGACAAAATGAAGAAACTGTGACAACTAATGGGAAAAACAATCAGCTAGCATCAAAATGACAGGATCAAATTCACACATAAGAATACTAACCTTAAATGTAAATGGGCTAAGTGCCCCAATCAAAAGACACAGACTGGTAAGTTGGATAAAAAGTCAAAATCCATCAGTGTGCTGTATGCAGGAAACCCATCTCACATGCAAGGATACACATAGGCTCAAAATAAAGGGATGGAGGAAGATTTACCAAGCAAATGGTGAGAAAAAAAAAAAAAAAGCAGGAGTTGCAATCCTAGTCTCTGATAAAATGGATTTTAAACCAACAAAGATCAAAGGAGACAAAGAAGGACATTACATAATGGTAAAAGGATCAATGCAACAAGAAGAACTAACAATCCTGAATATATATGCACCCAATAAAGGAGCACCCAGATACATAAAACAAGTTCTTAATGACCTACAAAGAGACTTAGACTCCCACACAATAATGGTGGGAGACTTTAACACTTCAGTGTCAGTATTAGACAGATCCACAAGACAGAAAATTAACAAGGATATCCAGGACTTGAACTCAGACCTGGACCAAGCAAACCTAATAACATTTACAAAACTCTGCACCCCAAATCCACAGAATATACATTCTTCTCAGCACCACATCACACCTACTCTAAAATTGACCAAATAATTGGAACTAAATCACTCGTCAGCAAATGCAAAAGAATGGAAATCATAACAAACAGTCTCTTAGACCACAGTGCAATCAAATTAGAACTCAGAATTCAGAAACTAACTCATAACCACACAACTTCATGGAAACTGAACCACTGGCTCTTGAATGTTGACTTGATAAACAATAAAATGAATGCAGAAATAAAAATCTTCTCTGAAACCAATGAGAATGAAGACACAAGGTTCCAGAATCTCTGGAACACATTTAAAGCAGTGTCTAAAGGAAAATTTATAGCAATAAATGCCCACATGAGAAGCAATGAAAGATCTAAAATTGACACCCTATCATCAAAATTAAAAGAGCTAAAGAAGCAAGATTAAAAAAAAAAAAAACTCAAAAGCTAGCAGAAGATAAGACATAACTAAGATCAAAGCAGAACTGAAAGAGATAGAGACACAAAAAAACCCTTCAAAAATTAATAAATCCAGGAGCTGGTTTTTTTGAAAGGATCAACAAAATAGACAGACCACAAGTCAGATTAATAAAAAAGAAAAGAGAGAATAATCAAATAGATGCAATAAAAAATGATAAAAGGGATATCACCACAGATTCCACAGAAATACAAACTACCATCAGAAATTACTCCAAACTCTATGCACATAAACCACTAAACCTGGAAGAAATGGATAAATTCCTGGACACTCGCACCCTCCCAAGCCTAAACCAGGAAGAAGTTGAAACCATGAATAGACCAATAACAAGGGCTGAAGTTCAGGCTGCAATTAATAGCCTACCAACTAAAAAAAGCCCAGGTCCAGATGGGTTCATGCTGAATTCCACCAGACATACAAAGAGGAGCTGGTACCACTCCTTCTGGAACTATTCCAAACAATCCAAAAAGAGGGAATCCTTCCCAAATTATTTTAGGAGACCAACATCATCCTGATTCCAAAACCTGGCAGAGACTCAACAAGAAAAGCAAACTTCAGGCTCATCATCATCCATGATGAGCGTAGATGCAAAATTCTTCAATAAAATACTGGCAAATCAATTACAACAGCACATCAAAAAGCTTATCTATGATGATCGAGTAGGCTTCATCCCAGGAATGCAATGCTGGTTCAACATACACAAGTCTATAAACGTAATTCACCACATAACCACATGATTATCTCAATAGATGCAGAAAAGGCCTTTGACAAAATTCAACAGCCCTTTATGCTAAAAACTCTCAATAAACTAGGTATCGACGGAACATACCTCAAAATAATAAAAGCTATTTATGACAAACCAACAGCCAATATAGTACTGAATGGGCAAAAACTGGAAGCATTCCCTTTGAAATCTGGCACTACACAAAGATGCCCTCTCTCACCACTCCTATTCAATGTAGTATTGGAAGTTCTAGCCACAGCAATCAGGCAAGAAAAAGAAAGGGTATTCAAATAGCAAAGTAGGAAGTCAAATTGTCTCTATTTGCAGATGACATGGTGGTATATTTAGAAGACCCCATCATCTAAGCCCAAAATCTCCTGAAACTGATAAGCAATTTCAGCAAAGTCTCAGGATATAAATTCAATTTGCAAAAATCATGGGATTCCTATACACCAATAACAGACTTAAAGAGAGCCATATCAAGAACAAACTGCCATTCACAATTGCTACAAAGAATAAAATACCCAGGAATACAACAAACAAAGGATGTAAAGGACCTCTTCAAGGAAAACTACAAACCACTGCTCAAGAAAATAAGAGAGGACACAAATAGATGGAAAAACATTCCATGCTCATGTTTAGGAAGGATCAATATTGTGAAAATGGCCATACTGCTCAAAGTAATTTATAGATTCAATACTATCACCATCAAGCTACTTAAGACCCTCTTCACAGAACTGGAAAAAAACACCTTAAGCTTCATATGCAACCAAAAAAGAGCCCACATAGCCAAGTCAATTCTAAGTAAAAAGAACAAAGCTGGAGGCATCACACTACCTGACTTCAAACTATACTACAATGCTACAATAGTCAAAACAGCATGGTACTGGTACCAAAACAGAGATATAGACCAATGAAACAGAATAGAGGCTTCAGAGGCAACGCCACACATCTACAACCATCTGATCTTCGACAAACCTCATAAAAACAGGCAATGGGGAAAGGATTCCCTGTTTAATAAATGGTGTTGGGAAAACTGGCTAGCCACGTGCAGAAAGCAGAAACTGGACCCCTTCCTGACATCTTACACTAAAATTAACTCCCAATGGATTAAACACTTAAACATAAGACCTAACACCATAAAAACTCTAGAAGAAAACTTAGGCAAAACCATTCAGGACATAGGCATAGGCAAGGACTTCATGACTAAAACACCAAAAGCATTGGCAACAAAAGCCAAAATAGACAAATGGGATCTCATTAAACTCTAGAGCTTCTGCACAGCAAAAGAAACATTCATAAGAGTGAACCAGCAACCAACAGAATGGGAAAATATTTTTGCAATCTACCTATCTGACAAAGGACTTATATCCAGAATCTACAATGAACTAAAACAGATTTACAAGAAAAAAACAAACCCATTCAAAAGTGGGCAAGGGATATGAACAGACACTTTTCAAAAGAAGGCATCTATGAGGCCAACAAACATATGAAAAAATGCCCATCATCACTGGTCATTAGAGAAATGCAAATCAAAACCACATTGAGATACCATCTCACGCCAGTTAGAATGGTGATCATTAAAAAGTCTGGAGACAACAGATACTGGAGAGGATGTGGAAAAATGGGTACACTTTTACACTGTTGATGGGAGTGTAAATTAGTTCAACCATTCTGGAACACAGTGTGGCAATTCTTCAAGGACCAAAAAATTGAAATTCCATTTGACCCACCAATCCCATTACTGGGTATATACCTAAAGGATTATAAATCATTCTATTATAAAGACACATGAACACATATGTTCATTCCAGCACTGTTTACAATAGCAAAGACTTGGAATCAACCCAAATGCCCATTGATGATAGACTGGGCAGGGAAAATGTGGCACATATACACCATGGAATACTATGCAGCCATAAGAAATGATTTGTTCATGTTCTTTGCAGGGACTTGGATGAACCTGGAAACCATCATTCTCAGCAAACTGACACAAGAATAGAAAATCAATCACTGCATGTTTTCACTCATAGGCGGGTGTTGAACAATGAGAAAGCATGGACATAGGGATGGGAGCATCACTCACTGGGGTCTGTGAGGGGCAGGGTACTAGGGGAGGGACAGTGGGGGGTACGGAGTTGGGGAGCGATAACATGGGGAGAAATGAGGCAGCAAATCACATTGCCATGTATGTACCTATGCAACAATCCTGTATGTTCTTCATATATACCCCAGAACCTAAACTGCAATAATATATATATATAAAAGAAAAAAGTATCATTGATAGCTTTAGCATAATTTGCATAACTTATTTACATAATTCTTTACATAAATTTTGAAATTATTTTCTCCCCAGATTACTGTCAATTCTTCTTCCCTAACTGGTCCACTGTGGCCCAAATTTAAAACAAACAAATCATATCATTGTCTTCACAGACTCTGAGAGAAAGCATCACGTATAAGACTTAAATATGTTATATGTCACTTTCCACATGGAAAAATAATGAATCCAAGTGCTAGATTATATAACAGATTCTATGTCTTAGCACTAAAAAAACATTTCAAACATTAATTAAAAATATCCTGTACAAGAAATAAATGTCAACCTGGGAGTTGATACATGGCATGAAAGTTGAACATGAATCATGGAACTCACTCCAGAGGCCCTTGACACTTCTCAATAGTTTAAAGTTGTTCAGAGGTTCATTGCCCACTACGAGCTCTTGCTAAAGGGATCTATTCATGTACAGTAGAACCTGCTGGGAAAGGTCAGTGCAAAAGTCAAAACCCTTAAAACTGGGGAGTTTTGTATCTTAATGATGCTTTGAAATGTTACTCACTATAAAGTGGATCACCTGTAGGTAACTGGGAAAGAAGAAAAGAAAAAAGACTGGAAGTGGTAAAGTATGGAGAGCTGGACTCCAGTTACCCATCTCCATTTAATAAGTATCTTATTTTGAGTGATACAGAAAGCCAACTTGAGATAAAATTTCCTCATGTATAAAGTGAGCTTCATATCTATGCTGGATATATTTCTAAAGGATTAAAGCAATTGTTGCTGTATAAGACATATTTAACTGCTGATCAATATTTATTGCTGTGACAGTTCATGTTAAGTCTCAACTTGATTGGATTGAAGGATGCAAAGTATAGTTCCTGGGTGTGTCTCTGAGGGTGTTGCCAAAGGAGATTAACATTTGAGTCAGTGGACTGGGAGAGGCAGACCCACCCTCAATCAGAGTGGGCACCATCTAATCAGCTGCCAGTGTGGATAGGATAAAAGCAGGCAGAAGAACGTGGAAGGACCAGACTGTCTGAGTCTTCCAGCCTCCATCTTTCTCCTGTGCTGGATGCTTCCTGCCCTAGAACATCAGGCTCCAAGTTCTTTAGCTTTTGGACTCTTGGACCTACACCAGTGGTTTGCCAGGGGCTCTTAGACCTTCAGCCACAGACTGAAGGCTGCATTTCAGCTTCCCTACTTTTGAGGTTTTGTGTCGTTGCCTGGCTTCCTTGCTCCTCAGTTTGCAGATTCCCTATTGTGAAACTGCACCTTTGATCATGTGATCAATATTCCTTAATAAACTCCCCTTCATATATACATGCATCCTATTTGTTCTGTCCCTGTAAAGAATCCTGACTAATACGTTGCAATTATTGCTTATTTCCACCCCACAAATTGGTTGAGGCATATGATGGTGATTATCATTATTTGTAACATTAGTAGTATTACAGCTAGGATTCCTATTAGCGCTGGTTACAGTGCCAGCAATTTAAATCATAAAAGCTTTGAAACATCCAGTGTGATGTAGTCTGTGTTAGAATGAGAATCTGTCTACCCCATGTGGATTTCAACGTTGTACAGTCATTTTCCTGAGGTGGAGATTATGAACTTGGCCTCACCTATTAACTAGATTAACAAGAGGCTAAGGGGTTAAGCATTCTGCCTGTGGGGACTTCTGGCTCTTTTTTAGGAAGTTTCACCCTTCAACAACCAGAACCAAAGCTCATGCCCAGAGAGGCTCATTGTGAGGGGCAAATCTGAAAGCTGTTATTATGGAGGTCATATTCACAGTGTAGTCTAGTCTGGCACTGAGGTTACAGGTGGCAGAAATCACCACAGCCCTGATAGAGTCAGGATCTGCACAATCCCTTCTGGCTGCCCATAGCACAGGCTTCTGACATTTTACAGAGACAACCATTCCAGCTTTCTTTAAGCCTGAGTGCTTTTGAAGTAGAAGGAATAAAATGACGAGGCTCACTCTGATCCCTTAGTGGTAGCAGAGAGGTTATTGTCATTTTCCTGAAATCGAGTATCCTAAGCTCCATTTATTTTGAATGTCGGAATTTGCTCAGTCTGCTGAACCAACAAAGTGCAATGCTAATTTGATTAGAGTATAAAGAGCTTTGTTTTATTTAAATTCAGTCCACTAGTTAAAGCTTCAACTCAGAAATCTATTTTTAAAGAAAACTATATAGGGTTATGAACAGACTGGAAAAGTTAGATGATTGTTCACGTACATATACATACACACACATGAACACATATGAACACACACACACATATATATAATCCATGATGAGACAGATATTATACTTGAAAAAGCAAGCATATTTGAATAAAACATTACTCTGGGACTTGCAGGCTCTATTACCTTGAGTAATCAGCTTCAGTTTTCTCATCTGTAAATTGGTACTGATGGTATCAGTCTTGCAGGATATTATAACAAATTGAATTATTTCAAGTATTTAAAAGACATAGAAGGGATTTCCATAATGCTAGGCACTCATTGGTGACACAGAATTTAGCATAACTGGACAGTGCCCTGAGCCTTACATTCCAGTGATGGCAATACAGGTAGTGTAGTTAGCAAAGAACCTGGCATACAGCAGGTATTCAGTAAATGCCAGTGCTGTGATCTGAATGTTTGTGTCCACTCTCCCAAAATGCATATGTTAAAATCTTTAGCCCCAAGTTGGTTGTATTAGCATAGTATTGGGAAGTGATTGATTAGGTCATAAAGGTAGAGCCCTCGTGAATGGGATGAGTTCCCTATAAAAGCATCTGCAGAGAGCTGCCTTGTCCCTTCACCATATGAGGACACCGTGTGCAGGCACACAGAAGGTACCACCTATGAGAAAGTGGGGTCTTACCAGACACCAAATCTATTGTTGAGCTGATGTGGACTTCCAGTGCCATGAGAAAGACATTTCTGTTGTTGATAAGCTGTCTAGTCTATGGGATTTTGTTTAGCTACCTGAATAACCCTTGACAGTTTCCTTCCTCTGGACTGAACCATTATGTGGAAGAGCTTCCAGGGTGAAAGAATGATAATCTCATGATAATGATACAAAGCAGATTATACCTAATTTTTTTATCAATGTGAAATTATAATTTCTCTTTCTCCATCCATAGATGTCTTATGCAGATTCCAAATCCTGTTTACAGGACTCATTCCTTTGGTTTCAAATTTTGAATTTATTTATTTCTCAGTGGCTATAATTCCTACTATAATTTTAATCCCCTTTCTCCCAATTCAGAATGACATCGATATAATTTCTTAGCTTGGTATTCAAGGTATTTTCCAACATCCCTGTATTCTTTATCCCACACTTCCAACCAATCAATCAATCTTAAGATTGTTTGCTCATCCCCAAATATGTTTCTTATTTTTTTTATATTTTCATTGGCATGTCAGTGTTTGAATCCCTGTTTCACTATAGACTTACTTTAGCTAATCTTTAAAAAATTTGTGAACCAGTAATTCACTGAAAGATTAAATAATGGAATAAATAAATGATTGTACACAGTTCAAGACTGAAAACCTTTTGGGACCAAAAGTGAGCCTATTATTTTCTGTAACAAAGGAGGACATCAAGTGTACTTATACACTTACAAATCATAAGTTCTCTATTTAGTTGAAATAAATGGAGCTATTTATACATGTTAACTCAGTTTAAATTAATAATTTAAGTAACGACTAAGAAAAAGAAAAGAGTAAGCTCTGTGATTCCAGACATTTGATTAACTAGAATTCTGATTTTTCTATTCAACAAATTATATAAGTCACAGGAGTTACAATAAAATACTTAAAGTTATTATGCAATGAAAATGCTTATTGATAAATATTACTCTTAAAGACTGTAGAAGCTAAAAGGTTTTTTCAGTTTAAATTCATTGTATTTCATTATTTTTATTAAAGCAGATGTCAACTTGAACTACACAGTCAGAATAGGATTGTCAAATGTGGTAGGAAGTAAATCCATGAGGAAAAGATATTGAAGGAAAACAGTAAGTGTCACTCTTATTTTTTATGTTTTTTTTACTTTACATACAATGAGATAGTCCAGTGGTACTTTTAAAACTCAATATCCAAGTGTCTCCATAGGGTTTGTTCCGTGTGCAACTGAATATTATATAACAGGACCTTATTTACTAAGAAAAGATGAAGAAATAATTGTATTGATTTTTATCTTCAAAATACTGCTGGTAAATGTTATCCTACCTTTGTGGACACAGTTATAGATAATACTTCAAAGTTGTAATAATTTGAAAGTCAGAAGGGAGACTGATGGACAAGTGGCTAGGTATATGGTCAGGATTCTTAATTAAAATGTTTTGGATTAATGCTTAATCTAGTTTATTATTATCGAGTAAGCAACCTAAAGTTTCTTTAGGATTTATGTTTGTTGGCAAAGGTGAGGGAAATTGCAATTTCACATCTAGCAGAGTAGAGAGTTTTGACAAAGTACAGTATTATGTTCTAATACTACTAATTAGAGACTAATACATATAGTTTCAAAAGAAGCTTTGCCTAAGTTGTATGTCAAACAAGTTTTTAATATAAAGCTGAAGATAATGGAATTCAGGCGGAGTAATTTCTTGAGCTTCAACAATCTACTAATACACTGGTATATTATGTCTAAGGAACTCTAAAATCTCAGTGGCAGTAAAACTGCACATATTATTGAGTGCCCTATCATATAAGATCTTCCCAAGAGTATATTGAGAATGTATTGAATGAAGAAAATACAGAATAATAAAGATAGAAATAAATAAGGACAGGTTTTTGGGTATTTCAGATTGACAAACAATGGAAGTAAAAAAGAAAGAAGTAAATCTTGCTGGGTTGAAGTCATGCTTTGGGCAGTGATGTGTGGGGCAAGTGAGCCAAAGATGATGGCCCTGCCAAGCCAGCAGACTCAACTGGTCTAGCTAAGCAGGCAGAGCTGACTCATATAACAAGCGGAAGAACAACAAAAATTGGTGCTTGATTACAATGCCTCAGGCCCATTGATTCTTATTTGGGGATGAGAGGAATTGAGTCAAAAACTATAGTGTTTCAAAATGGTATGTCATCTGCCACTTTGAAATTAATTTATTAATGATTTAATGAGAGGCTATTATAGTTTCTAAAATTCAGCTCTTCCAGTTGGCATATTCATGTCTCACCAGTTTATACTCATTGAAAAAAAAATCATAGTTGCAGAATTTATTAGGAAATCAGGATTTGGACAATAGATTTTTAAGATATGCATATCAAATAAAATTTTTCAATATTTATCCTATAGAATTTCATTGTGTGCATTTGGTTATGTAAGTCCCATAAAGGCAGGAACATTTTTCTTGTCCAGTTATTTGACGTGCATAAATCACAAAAGGTGGTAAACTATTTTCACAAATATCATTTTTGTTTCCTTACTATCAGCTTCAATGTCTCATATAGTGGTAATTGAAGAAGAAAATAATTCAGGAAACGTTTCACTTTGGAAAGTAAAGCAGTTAATTATTTGAGGAAACAATATATTTTATCTCACTGACATATCAAATTCAATTTTGATGTCACTGTTTGTGTTCCACTTTATAAATTAATAATATATTTTAAAAATCAAAATCATTACAATATTTTAAAGTCCTATTATGTGTTTGGAATCATTTCTTTAGACTTTTTTTTTTAATTTGGATACCCAGCAGACTTTTTCCTCTTCTTCATTATCTAGCTCTCCTTTAAATTCTCAGAAAGCTAAATTATTCTATACATGGTATCTGCCAGCAATAAAATCAAATCCATTCTTGTTTACTAGTCTTTTGTTCTTCAGTAATTTGTGTTACTAGTTGTTTCTCCTCTTTTTCTTTCATATCCCTGATCCTTATTTTTCTTCTGATCTGTTGCCTAGTGTTAGGAGACAGTGATAATAAAAATTGCAAAAAAATAAAAATAAAAAATAGATAAAATAACAAAAACCCCTACAATGCAGAAGTTGTCTTCTGACAGCAAAATAATTACAAAGAAAAGAAAAAGCTGAAATCTGACAGGATTAGCCTGCTGACTTGCTGAGTTTATGAGACCTGTAAAGAATAACAATGAGACAAAAAACAGGAGAGAGACAACGTTATAAATCTTACCCACAGACTTCTTCACAGCGCTTTGGGAAATAAAATCAAGTTCTGGGTACCATTAATGGTTATTGTCACAAAAGAGAACCAGTTTGCCATCTGCTTCTCTGTTCGAGATTGATAGAAACACTGGAGGTGGAGCTCTCTTTGAAATAGTTAAGTGATCTGCAGAACAATGTGAAACCCTCCGACATCTGGACATTATACTGGTACTGGCAAATATGTTTATTTAAAAACTGTTGAGTAAGTTTATCTAGCATGAGAACTAGTAACACAGTCTACTGAGGTTCAGAATCAAAATACTAAGACTAGATCAGGTGTGTTGTGATTATGATAATGCAACATAAAGTGGAAGCTCAAAGTCAGTTCTACGCGTAAGCACAAAATTTTTGCATTGCCAAAAAAGGATACCAAACAGATCCTCACTTAACGCTAGTTAGGGGGCTGGGGTGTGTGACGTGGTTCTGGATTACGATGACATAATTTGTAAAAACAAACAAACAACAAAGAAACAAACACTTGATTTAGTCATCAAAGGTCTATATCATCATGTTCTCTCCAACAATGTTTATTTATTTATTACAGGAATTTGATGCCCATTCTAGAAAAATGGAACCACATAATTTATTTGAAAACTTTGTGAAAATCTGATAAAATATGGATTTTTTTAGGAATAAATTAACCTATGCATGGACACAAATATTTTCTATATAATTACAGAGAATGACTGGACCCACTAATATCTGCTCAAAGAGCCTAATTTAAGTATTCCTAAGGCTTACCTGTATGTTCTAATGTTTTTCTACATTTAACAATTATAATTTATAGGACAAAACATTAATATATGATCTTATAAAAATACATTGTAAATAGTTCCTAAACGGCCCACATTAAGAAACAGGCTAAAATTGATATATCCAAACAGTAGAATTTATTCCATCTTTAAAATTGACATTTTAATTAAATAGTTTATTATTTTAAATACATAGATCACACAAACACACCAACACACATATAACCACAAACACAAGTTTCCAATTGTGGATACTATAAATCCCATAATTATTCTAAAATATGTAGACCTTTATGCAAAAATAAAGTCTCAGAAAAGTATACTCCAAAATCTTGGTAGTAATTTCTGTATTTGGTCTTTTTTCCTTATCTCAATTTTTGACATTTTTTAAACTAAATATGTACCAAAATTACACTAAGATCAACCTATCTTGGTGATGTGCATTTAAACTACAGATATTTCTGAGAATTGCAATGCATTAAGTGTCAGTGTCTACAACCGTGGTACATGGATTATATATGGGTTGCCTTAAAGGAGACAGAAGTAATAAGAATAAACACAAATATGAATGGCAGAAAATGTGCAGATGCTGAAACCTTTATCTCATGACCAGCCACCTATACAAAGGAGAGACCAATAAGGAAGTCCCTTAGGAAGTGATGAAATTCACATCCAAGTCTCAGAAGGCACTTTCCTCTCTAGTGAATCTTATCTGAGAGTGGCCATGCTCCTGAGTTCAGAGTTAAGAGCAGTTGCTATCAAATTATCAAAGGCAAAAATGAATCACATTAGGGGAAGCTTCTGGAAAGTAGGTAGGGAATAATGGAAATGAATTTGACAAAATAAGACAAGAAATAATTTTTCAGTACATAGAAACCAGAGACCTGGACAGCTGAGCATTCTTAAAAGACTAAATGAATCTTTCCTGCAATGCAGTAAACTGTCCTCTGCCACAACCACTCCCAGCCCCCAACCATCAACCATTGCCATCACCACGAGTGATAGAGAAAAAAAGCTTATTGTCAGTAGATCTGAGGAGTTGCCATTTACTATATCTACATGTTTGAACACCCAAAGAGAAGATCCAGATTATATAAGAAGACACATATGAATTAGAAACTAAATCTTAATAGCAGGACAGATGGTCTGCTATTGGTCCTGACACTAAGTAAAACTGCCTGAAATGCCTGAATGCCAACATTAAACTTGAGTACAGGTATCTAGGTCATACTGGATGATCAGCTGGAGAGAAGGGAATAGTGAGTCAAGTAATATTGTTACATGTTCCATAGCTCTGACTAGCACTAGCTTCAAAGGCAGTGCTATCAAGTGAATTCCATTGGGAAAAATATTTTTAAGAGGTAGAAAGAAAGAGATGACTATAGATGTTTATTAAATGTATTTCAAAGCACATTATATACCCATTATACTTTAAAGTCCTAAGTAAAACAAACAAGGAAATGTCATATATATACTGGTTCATAATTTTTAGAGTTGTCACTTGCATTTTTCCTTTCATCTTTATCACTAGGGTTAATCACATCACCATTTCATAATGGGAGAAGCTGAAGCACTAGAAATTTAACTGAATTGACTAGGACCATCTGAATTCTAAAAGAGCTGGGACTCGCACCTTAGCCTTCTCAGTCCAATTGCCTATATTAAACCCACATACCATGCTGTTTTTCATGACCGTAAACCCATACAGAGATGATTTATAGTGAGGCATTCATTTTGAATATGATTAATTTCATTTTTATAAATGATTTTGGATGACTTAATCATCTGGGTATCATAATGACTGTCATTACTAAACAAATTTGCTCTTTGAAGTAGAAACAACGTGGGTGATATCTTCCTTTTCGTGAGTAATTTACTGCCAAGAGGGGATTATGTTATTATATAGTAATAATGTTCCTAAATCAATGTGCTCTAGCAACACTGGAAATTGGAATACAGCTTGCTTTTCATGAACTGAAATTGTCAACTAGGAACAGTCCTGATGTTCTGAAGTTTCAATAAAAGTAATTAAAGGACAATAACATTAGCTAAGTTGTTGAGTGCTTTTTAAACAAGTCTTCAAGTATTAAGTACTGCTGAACACCAAGGCTATTTTTTTAAAGATAGCTATAGATATAGATATAGATGTATTTTGCATTTAAACTACAGATATTTCTGGGAATTGCAATGCATCAAGTGTCTACAACCCTGGTACGTGGACATTATACTGCAACTGACAAAGATATTTATTTAAAAAACTGTTGAGTTAGTCTATCTAGCATGAGAACTAGTAACACAGCCTACTGAGGATCAGAGTCAAAATACTAAGCCAAGATCACGTGTGTCGTGATTATAATAATGCAACATAAAGTGGAAGCTCAAAGTCGGTTCTACACATAAGCACAGAATTCATGTTACATAGAGGCATTGCCAAAATAGGTATATATATATATTTTAAACATATATATATCTAAAATATATCTATAAAATATGTATTTATATATCTTTATATACATATATGTATAACTAACTTTAAATCTCTTTTAAAATGAAAACATAGCAATAACTTTTAAAATGAATCTGGCTTTCTTGTGTAAATGCACGCTGGGAGTACTTAAAAAGCTGTGCTAAGGAAGAGGGACCTGCTCCCAGATCTCATTCAGATCATCACTCAGTATCCAAACTTCCATAATCTTGACATTCTTAGCACCTGATGGGGCTCCCGGGGTGATGTCCATGGGTTTGAATGTGAACTGAACAACAAACAAATCCCTATACCAATACTTACATATCTACTGAAACATACACATGCAGCAATGTGTACTATAAAATGACTTAAATATTTATGACTAAACAATAGAGGTTGGGAAACATAAAGGCACAGAAATAATCTTTGGAGTGGGTTATCCCACAGGTTAAATGAATGGTCAGATTGCATATGCCATCACTGGCCTTCTGAGAACGATGTGTTAAGTAAGGAAATCATCAGTTATTCTTTTAATATTAAGTGAACAAAATACAAAATAGAAGCAGTTAGAGCAGTCAGACGAACTTTGTCAGCATGTTCAAAATGCAAAAGTATTCCTGCTAAAAGACTAAACAGGAGCCTTTTCCAAAAATGCATTCATTTTAAGCTCTGTAATATCAAAATCTGTTTGTGGTATTTATGTCAACTTGGGGAGAGAATAGCAATATTTTCTAAATATGAAAGCCCCTAATAACAACCTATGAAACCATACAGTTTTAAAAACTTTATTTATATGACATTATAAATTAGTATAAGATAATTCATATCACATTTAGATAAGAAGAGTTTTAAATTACGCAGCTTATCTGAATTCAAAGCCAACCATGTTGTCATTTTAAAATGTGTTAATCATTCCATTTACAATGAGTATGTAATATGAATAAAAGCTGCATTCACACTGTCCTTGGGATTTAAATACAATTTGCTTAACCTCCTATTCCATGTTCTGGAGTAGTTTACGTAGGCCTCCATATTTGTTTGTTAATTCTCAGACTGATTAATTTTTATGGTGCCCCAAGGTTTTGAATTATTGCAATAAATAGATCTGATGTATACATATGGATGACTGAGTCTTACATAATTTACATATCTCATTATATTTGTTCAGGTCATATTGCTAATTGGTGCTGAACCCTGGTTAACTCCAAGTATATCTTGGTGTAAAACCCATACTCTTAGCAATTTCAATCCTATTTTGATTAAGAGAATTTGTCTAAGATCTCAAGGACCCAGTGATTCTCTTGGTGAGATGAACTGTGTTGTGTTCACATATAACTAAAAACAAGATTGTGTATAAGTGTCAATTGGTGCTTTGAGAAAAATGTTTGCTATGGAGAAAAATATTAGTAGCAACTAAAATACATTTTTAAAATATAGCTTCAGTGGTGTTATCTTGCAATTAATTTTTAAATGATTAAAGACTGGCTGAATGGACCTTTTCCAAATATTTATGTGTAGCTAGCTAGCTATACATAATAATTAGGTGTAGCTATATCTTTACCTAGCTACCTAAGACAGAGACAGCCAGATAGAGATATTATTTGTATTTTTCTACCATTAAAAAGGAGTCAAATTGATAGTATAAATACTTGTATCTGACAAGCCAAAAGTGAATGTGGTAGAAACAGAAAAGATCAGCAGAATTAAAAAACTGTCTAGGTTGGAGATTCCCATGAGAGATGTGTGCATTATTTATTCTTGCAGCTACTGTCAATTATTTCTGATTTCTAGTGTTTACTTACATGTCTGTTTCTATTGAGGTAGACATTTGACGACTATTTTAAAATTGACATATTGAAAGAGATTGCATAGGTTTCAAAGTTGTCAGCTCATAGAAGATCCTTATCAAATGATCAAATGTTAACTCAGTACCCCAAATAGAAGATAATTAATCCATAAAATATTATGATTTGTAAAAATAAAAATAATTTCTATTAACATAAAAAGTTATTTACTTAATGAAGGAATGGAGAAAATGATTGTCAATGTATTACCGTATTAGTCCGTTTTTGTATTTTACAATAAAAAAGTGAGCACTTTCATATTAATTTAAGTAAAAAGCATTGGATTGATATAAGAAAATACTCTATTCCCAAGGGGGATATATAAGTCAGTGAGCAGTTAATATATTTATGCCTATTATTAACAGGTATAAATTGATCAATTTTTCCCTCAGGTGTAGAATAAACATGAAGGGGTACATTTCTTGCATTTCAATATGAGACACAGAAAAGATAAAATAGAACAGATGATGATAAAGTCATCAAAGCAGACTTTGTCCTAATAAAACTTCTTATTTAAAAATGCATGTTTCCTTGTCAAAAATTTTTAACATTATAAAAATTCACGAGCATTTCTGCTTGGTATTTAATGTACATTTCATTAAATATGAGTTTTAAACATGTGATTGATATTGTTAACTGTAGCTCATTCTCTCCTGCTAAAGTGCCTTGAAAAACCTAAACAATGTTAAATAGTTTTCTGTGGTGGTACATCACTGTTTCATCGATGACATTTCCTTCAAAAATGCTAACAACAGGCTGGGATCGGTGGCTCACGTCTATAATGCCAACACTTTGGGAAGCTGAGGCGGGCAGATCACTTGAGGTCAGAAGTTTGAGACCAGCCTGGCCAACATTGCGAAAACTCGTCTCTTCTGAAAATACAAAAATTAGCCTGGCATAGTGGCAGGGGCCTGAATCCCAGCGACTTGGGAGGCTGAGGCAGGAGAATCACTTGAACCTGGGAAGTGGAGGTTGTAGTGAGCCGAGATTCACCACTGCACTCCAGCCTAGAGAACAGAGCGAGAGGATTCTGCCTCCAAAAAAGCAAGCAGGCCCCCACTTTGAATGAATTTGACAGCGGCTGGTGTTTCAGGCCAGTTGTGTTTAAGACTTCACTGACAATCTGGACTGACATGAATCTGGATAATTTAGCAACACAGTGTACATAATTGAGCCTAAAAATGAGCAAAAATGAACACTCTCCCATGTTCTTTTCCAAATGTGGCCCTAGTGGGAGAAAGTTATTAAATTCATCAGAAATTGTGAAAAGCAGAAAGCATTACAGAGAAAGTTCACTTAGAACTTAACTAAATGTGATTTGTCTCACTGATGGTGACCACAAGAGTGATGAAGCAAGATTTTCTCATGCTGCCTTGTCAAGCCAATAAATACACTGATGGCAGTTCATATTAATTGATTCACTAAATTGTTAGATGGTTCACAAAATTCCTAACTACAAAGTAGCTGTTTAATTTATATCAGAAATCTATTATTCACCACAAAATTTCTACATATTATATTTTTCCCTAGTAGATATTTTGAAAACTTTCTTACTATACTACAGAGATAAATGAAGCTCTGTGTTTAATAGACATACATTTTTAAGTGGAAAATGTTAGAGATTGTAAAGAGGAAAATTGGCAACTAACGTAAAATAATTAAGATGGACCACAACTGAATCTACAAATAAATAATGTCTTTACAAATTTCTTGAATGTATTAATAGGCAAAACAAATGAAGAAATGCATGTGGTCTTTATCAGCATGTGTCTTTCCAGGTTTATATCACATTATTAAACGTTTTGATCTTTTAATGGCAGTTAGTCCATTGAGAAACACAATACTTAGGAATGCCAACAGTCATTAAATTACGTGCCAACCAGGCTTCCTACATTGGCAGAGTATGATAAATATGCATATCATGCCTATTAAATGGCATGAAGAAGATATGTAGGCTTCTCTAAACAACCTTTTACATAGCTAGTCTCTACTGATTCAAACTGTCTTCAAATATGTAAAACATTGATATTTAATAATCTTTCGCTTTCTTTTCTCCAAGGATGCATGTCCTTGGAAAGCTGACAGATAACAATGGCAGAGAGCCTTGATTACATTTATATGCCTATATTACAGTTTGTGGTTTAAATATTCCTGAGTGAAACAAGAATCTCACAGATTCAAAGCACGAAAAAAAAATGCATCTTTTGGGAAGTGAGGACACGCTGTTTTGTCACAAAAAGAAAATGCATTGAGTAGAAATGGAGGCAATGTCTGGATCATCTTCAATCAAAGCACCTAAAACATGATCATCTTTTATTAGATAACTAGAGCATAAACTAGACCAAAGGAACAGATTTCTTAGTAAGCTGATATTCTGCCAACAATCACATTGGTTTTATTTGAGAGTTTTCATAAACACAGCCTTTTACCCTGTGGCCTTATAAAGGCCTTGCCTTCATGCTCCTCCCCTCATTCTCCTGCCTCACTAGGCCGCCATGGGGTCTGTAGTCTGCAGTGATGCAGGTGTTGAAAGTGGTACCAAGAGAGACATTTGTGGTTTCCAATTTAATACAGTCTAGTTTTAAAAGATAAGATTGTATGGCTTCGTGCAAAATAAAAAAGAGATTGCATGACCCTGGAAAAATGAAATCATATTGTTTTGTCTTGTTTTAAGGATATTATCCATTACAGGCTAGTGAGGTTGGGAGGAAAAGAAGGAGGGGAAGAAAGGAAGTCCATATGCCCTTAATAGGAGCAATGGGAAGAAAAGACAATGCTTTCATGAATGATGTAAACAAATGGATTCAAATGTTAACTAGCAAGATTCCTAGGTGAATCCTATATAATATAAGGAGATCTGATATACAATTTAATTTTGTGTATCTCCTGGGAAATAACTTACTTAGTTCATGACAGATTTGAAGCGACTCTTCAGCAGTTGAGGTTCACCTGGGAGTTTTTCTATGTGGCAATCTGTGGCAGGAAGTAGGGAGTCTTATACTGGTTGAAGATGATTATAGGAGAGAAAAATAAGTGAAGGAGAATAGTGGATCAAAGTGAGGAATATTTTTAACAATTGTGTGAGGAAAAAAATTGATTTAGGACTCTTGCTACCCAGAAGACTGCTAATCACTACCTAATAACTGAATGAATAAATGAATGAATGAATACTTTCAGAAAGTGTTAGAAACAAATAATGGACCAATATTACCTTAACATCATGCTGTTTCTATGTAAATAATTTATGAAATTTTTCTGTGATCAGATGGCTTCTTTCTGAATGGGGCAGAATTTGAATATGTGTGTCTGGGGCTAAAGGCATTCTGAAAGTAGAAGAAATCAGGTCAATCACAAAATTCAAGCATTTCAAAATTTTGTTGACACTGACATAAATGTAAACACTAATCAAAGAGAGAAAGCAACTATAGAAGAAGCTGATTTTCTCCCTAAATACAAACATAATAAGCAATATTTCAAAGTAAAGTGTAGACTAACAGTAGAACAGATTCCCTTTCTTCTCTCTAAGTTCACTCAACTGAATGACATAAGTATTTCCTTTTACGTCACACTGAGAATTTTACTTTTTATCCATGTTTGGTGTATTTCTGTCTCTGCTAAAAGACATGGCCAGTGACTAAATTTCTAAGACTATAAGTATACATAATTTTGATGATGTGAATCTTGCTTTTCCTTATTAATGGCTGATAATTTGAAATAATAGTACAGCTCAAGTCTAAGCTGTTTTTCAAATACCTAGAGAAAAATGAGTATAGTTAATAAATGCTACTGTGCTAGTAAAATCATCTCATCTCTAATTTTTCAATAATGTACTTGGTTTGTAATATTTAGAAAACAATTTTGACAGAGATATTCACTCAATGGTATTGTTAAGTGACTTCTAGATGCCCAGCTCCTGGCATACACAAGATAAATCAGCTATCTATGTCATTTTCAAAGAGCTTATAGTCCTTAAGAAGATAAATTATATACATAAATAAGCATATGATAAATAGGTACTAATAAATGTCACAATGTGAGCAAAATGGAAGGAAATTCTATGGATGCTTAGAGAAAGTTAACTGGCTAGATTAATTAAATCTCCTTGGAGAAAGGTTTTCCTCTTGTAGAAATGAACATCATTTTGCTTTCAGAATTAACTGATCTACAAAAACTCAATAACTGTCTTGTAGCTACTATTTTTAATAATAGAGCACCAAGAAAAAGTCTTCAACATCAGTATCATGTCAGTTAACTTTAAGAAGTTGCAGCTAAATGGAAAACAAACAAACAAATCAAAATTATTCTAAATTATTGTATTAATTAGAAAAAGAACAGAGGCAGAGGTGCGTTGCATTTTATTTTTCATTCAAGAAATACCTAGTGTGATTTCTTTTCAATTGAAGTGGCATGAAAAATAAAACTTCTCAGTTTATTAAATAAAAATATTCAGTTTATCTTAAAAAATATTCTTTTTTAAAATCATGTGATTCAATTCTCCAAATTCCCATTAATATACCTATATGTCTCTTTATAGATAGATAATAAGTATAGAGATAGTTAAGTATATTGACTGATAGACAGAAATTCTGTTGGTTTCTCTGAAGAACTCTCTGACATAACATCTTTGTCCTTATCTTAATCACTTACTGCCATCTGTGGAAGGTCCTCCTGGAGATAAAATTTAGAAGAGTTTATTCTTCTGGAATTTTACCCGTAATGAATTTGTTTTGCTTACATTAACCTCTCATTTTGAGACTTCAGAAAATAAATCGGTTCTGACTTTTGTTCATACTTTTTCATATATTGACAGATGCATAATAGCTTGTATTAGTTTATTGTGGAACGGATGGATGGGAAGATGGATAAATAAATAAATAAAATTCGACTAAATGTTAATCTTATTGCCTTACTTCTAGCTTCACAGTTTAGATTGAGTATATTCATTTAATAGGAAACTAATGTGAAGATCATTTGAGTACGACTGAATGGAGTACTAATCAGCCCTGTATTGAGTATAATGTGTTGTCTAGGCTGGAGTGCAGTGGTGTGCTCCCAGCTCACTGCAACCTCAGCCTACCAGGCTTATGTGTTCCTCTCAAGTCAGCCTTCCAAGTAGCTGGAACTACAAGGAGTCTGCCACCAAATCTGGCTAATTTTTTTTTCTCTCTCTCTCTTTTTTTTTTTTTTTTTCTGTAGAGACAGTGTTTCATCATGTTTCCCAGGCTGGTTTCAAACTCCTGGACTCAAGAAATGTACCCGCCTCAGTGGATGGATATGTAAATAATAACGGCTGATTAATAATAAATACATATTTAGTTTTAATTTCACATATCTAAAACAATTTGCCTTAAGGTATGTCTATAGAAATAGAAGACTGAAGTTACATTTCACTTTTTTATTCATTTGGTATTGATTTAAATGCTTGATGATTATAATTCACCTTCATATTTCTAGTGATAATGTGCAAACAAGTAAAATGTTGACCTCAAAATGTGCTGAGAATTAGGATGTGAGCTACTGCTATCAACATTTATTCTTTTTTAAAAACATCTGTTAGTGGCTCACACCTTTAACTTTGGGAGGCTGAGGCAGGCAGATCACTTGAGGTCAGGAGTTCATGACCAGCCTGGCCAACAGGGTGAAATCCCGTCTCTACTAGAGATACAAAAATTAACAAGGGGTGGTGGTGCGGACCTGTAATCCCAGCTACTTGGGAGGCTAAGGCAGGAGAATCGCTTGAATCTGAGAGGCAAAGGTTGCAGTGAGCCGAGATCATACCACTGAACTACAGCCTGGGCCACAGAGACAGACTCGCTCAAAAAATTAATTAATTAATTAATAAGTAAAATAAAATAAAAACATCTTTTGAAATTTGATGTCCCCTACACCTGTATTAACAAATGTTTAGAGGCAAAACACTGTATTTTGTTTCATATGCTAAAAGCTGAAGATAAGGAAACATTTTTGTTTAAATATTTAAGTAAATGTTACAATGTTATTTTTTAATATGGAAACAGGATTGAATGGAAAAATACTTTCTAATAACTTAGAAAGAAATGAGTCTTTCTTTAAAGACTCTTTAAACACATTTTCTCACTATATTTTTTTTCTAGAAAACAGACATGAAACTGTCACCCAAAAGAGAGCATCATATATTAAGAAATATACACAGACAGAAAAGAAATCAACTCATGCCTTTAAGATTTCACATTTTAAAGAAGCAGCTTTTTGACTTCTTAAATGCATTCTAAAGTTTATGTAATCAGTTCTGCTGCACAAAATGAAAGCATGAATATATTTGAAAGACAGAGGAGATGCCACCATTTTACCCTAATCTCAGAGTGCTAATGATATCTTTTTAAGCTCTTCAAACACAGAAAATCTCAAGCAATTTGCTAAATTTGATGAGTAAAATTTAAAGGCAAATAAGAATAAGTAAGCCTAACATTTTGTCCCTATGTGCTATTTCAAACACTCAAAATCATTCATAGTGACTGTCAGAATATGTGAAAACCTGTCTCAGAAAGGAAAATAGTGAATAAATTAAGTGAAAATTTGCAATCAGTCACATTTTTCCTTAAAACACGGTTTCAGTTATTATAGCTACAGACATAATAACAGAAAAATCACCTCAAAAGTTATTTAGTCAATATACACGTTTTATGTGCTTAAAAAAAACATATTCTCAAGTATATTGTTCCTGGATTGATTAATTCAGTGATTCTATCATGTCATCAGAAGCTTTTCTTTCTCCTTTGTCAGCCTTAATGTTTTATCTGTAGTCACTGAAATGGCAGCATTAAGAGCTGAAAAAATAAGTTGTGCTTATATTGTGCACATTTCCAAGAGAAATTATTTTTAGACACCCCTCCAACCCCAAAAGATTGTATTTACTTTTCTGCATTGAAAAGTGTGCCTCGCACTCATAAGTGGGTGTTGAACAATAAGAACACATGGACACAGGGAAGGGAACATCACTCACTAGGACCTGCTGGGGGTGAGGGGTCTGGGGAGGGATAACATTAGGAGAAATACCTAATGTAGATGATGGGGGAAGGATGCAGCAAACCATCATGGCATGTGTATACTTATGTAACAATCCTGCACCATCTTAACAATCCTGCACCATTTGCACATGTATCCCGGAACTTAAAGTTTAATTGAAAAAAAAGAGTTAAATCGAAAACAACCTCAATATACATGAACTGTGTAAATATCTGCTATAAATAAATAAAACTAATCACAAAGAAGTGTGTCTCCCTGTACCATATTCCCATTTTTCAACTAATCACTGTCAAGAAAAGCAGATCATCAAAATTAGCTTAGACTATTTAACTTTCACCCCAAGTTGCTTGGACTCTTTGATAACTATGAGCAAAGAAGAAAAGTACTCAATGGAGTAATGCCTAATGAGTAGACAAACAATGGCATCTGTCAATTAAATAAATTTGTAAATAATTTTTGGCGTGAATAAATTTTTTAAATCATGTATAACTTCCTTGAACAGAATTCATAACACATAGGTGCCTTTTAGAAAACTTAGTATTTTATGGAACCCTCAATTATATCCCTTGAACTATTTAGCCAACACCTTTATTTGAGTATTTTCTAAACATACTTTATATTCATAAATTTAAAAACCCAAAATTTTAGCACTTATTTTATGCCTAAATGTGTATTAGTCAAGATTACAGAGTCAAAGGAGAGATGAAATAGAACCAAGTTCAATAGGAAACCTTGATATTCTTGAGAAAACCGATTAAAAACATAAAATACCATAAACTAGTAGGTCCTATTTATGGGAATAACTTGACCAGGAGCTAAATAACCTTACCTGCTCTGCCTTCAACAGCAAGAAAATCATCTGATAAGAAAATGACTGGAAAAATTCTAGGCATAGATACAACAATTAACAGGCACCCTCAAGATTAACTAAGAACTGTTCTTGCTGAGAAGCAGTGGGAGTTAAACACAAACAACTAAATTACTTTTTTTTTTTGGAAGCTATAGTAAAGGATCTTGAGAAGAGAGGTATACACAAAATAGCAGGCTGTAATATACTAATTTGCAAATGATTGGAGGTCAAGCATGGGAATATATGTCACAGTATCATTAATAATAGGAAGAAAAATATTTGCAGGTTGAAATTTTCCCTGAAAGCTTAATTTTAATTGCTTGCATATTTAGTAAGTGTAGTTTTTCTAAGTGCCACTTTAAGAACAGAAGTCAAATATTTGATGAACTATTGAATTCAGAGATATTATGAAAATAATTCTGATTTAAAGTACAAAGGTTGTCAATAAATGTACACATACATTTTATATACTTCTACATATAAGTAATAAAAGCTAAAGCAAAGTAAAATTATATTGATCTTAACATTTCTGTAATGTTATAGTCAAATCAATTTAAATATGCAAAGTGAAAGAGAAAGAATTATGTTTTTAAATTAGAAAATATGATCATTTTACTTCTCTATAAGTAGATTGATATAATTTAAGATGTTATTTTCCAATAAGAAACTGAGTTTACATTAGGTTCTCCATGTATTCCTATTATATTATCATTTTTTAACCAACCACTCTTAAATATAATTAAGTTGTCCGAGGCTTTGAACAGGGCTTTTTATTAGTATATTAGTTAATCTTCGTAAGCATTAGTCTGTTTCAATGAGCATCTTGTATTATGTGAATTAAGTAGCATTTAAAATCAATTACATAGGCTGGGTGTGGTGGCTCACGCCTATAATCCCTGCACTTTGGGAGGCCGAGGCGGGCAGATCATGAGGTCAGGAGATCGAGACCATCCTGGCTAACATGGTGAAACCCCATCTCTACTAACAAAAAACACAAAAAATTAGCTGGGTGTGGTGGCATGCACCTGTAGTCCCAGCTACTGGGGAGGCTGAAGTAGGAGAGTCAGTTGAACCTGGGAAGCAGAGGTTGAAATGACCAGAGATCATGCCACTGCACTCCAGCCTGGGCAACAGAGTAAGACTCCGTCTCAAAAAACATATATATACATACATATGTATATATATATATATAGGTATATATATGTATATATATAGTACATATGTAGAATATTATGTACCAAGCACCTATTTCAAGAGAAATCAAGGTAGTCACAAGAGATTGAGAAAAAGAAAGATTTTGTCTAGAGCCTGGAAAATGAAGGAAGATTTTAGAAAAATTGAGATTAAGAACATAGATAGAAGCCAGTCCATGAAAGAACCTTGTGGAGAGAAGGCTTTTGTTCTTTATCCTCAAAGATCTGGAAAACCTTTGGGGGATTTTAAGTTAGGCCAAGACATGACGATAATTTTATTCTTAACACAGTTTGGATTCAGTTTGAAGAATGAATTGTGGACGAATTTAGAACTAGTTAAGACAAGAGGGTAATACAAGTCACTGGTCCAGGGATGACACTAGCATAGTTCAGAATGACTGTATAGCAATGAAGAAAGTATTAATGAGTTAACAGTACTGGAGGAGGGAAATCCAAGAAGGCTGACTAGAAGCACCAGTATATGCCTCTTATGTGGAAAGGAACTGAAATAGCAAGTAGATAATGACATGTTGGATAGCTCCTCTAAGAGAGAGCACTGGGACTCAACAGAGAAGGGAAGGGAAGCACTGAAAGAAAAGGAGAAGGAAGGAGGCAGCCTGCTTGGCAGCTGAGAGAAGCTCCTGGAGGCCAGGAAAGGGTAAGTGAGGGACCCCAAGCAGTCCACCTTCCTGCACAGACTTCCATATTCCTAATCACAGGAAACTCCTGTGACCCTCCTGGGCCTCAAGACAAACAGAGAGTTGCCTACAGATTGTGCAGAGGTGTTTGTTGTTCCAGAGACGACACTCATGCTGAGTCACCAGGCTTCCAAGCCCTGAGCAGCTGCGACACGTGAGGGAGTTGAGCCCCCAAAGGACTGCCAAGGAGAAAGTGTGGAGGCTGGGTACTTTCACGCATCTCAAAAACAAATCTCACTGCTGATGATGCCAATGATGTTGTAGGACCCAGACACAGAGAAATTGTGAGCCCACAGCTGCCTTCCCACACTTCTCCCACTGAGTCATGCACCATCCTTCCAGGTGGCGGGCCCACAGCTGGCACCAATCTGAAAATACTCCCCAAAGGACATTCTGCCCTGAAGTGATACTGCGGCTGCCGCTGCAGGAATGAAAGGAGAGGCCAGCAACTTCCATATGCTCTGAGGACAAATGCCACTGCCACCACAGTGGGCTGCTGTGGGATGGAGGTGCCTGCAAACTACTAGCTCCACAGCTGCCCCAGTAAGCTACTCCCACTGAAAGCAGCCCTGCCATCCCTGGTGGCAGAAGCCTAGTGCAGCTGCCACCGCCACCCCCTAAGCATTCTTCAGGAGGCCTGGGGACCACCCTGCCCCTATATGCACCATAACAAGGTCACCTGAAGACAAGCCTGCCAGCCACATCCCATTCCCCCAGTACTTGAGCATGGCATCCAGGGGCCTGAACATCACCCAGCCCAGCCCACTTCTGTTGGCCCCAAGCCCTCCTCCCAGAGTCTGAAGTCAACAGAAATTAACCTGCTGATCCAACAGTTGGCACCCCCTTGGCATGAGCCACCTGTGTGGACTGACCTGCCCAGCCCATTGCAGCCACCACTAGCACCAGCATGAACCACCTGGGTTCCAGTGGGTTTCCCCACAACTGCGAATGCCATCACCCACATCACACCGTGGCCAAGGGGCCCGAGAAACCTCTCGTATTGCCCAGCTCACTGCTGCCACTACCAGAATCCAAGCAAGCCATTTGGAGGCCTGGGAATTGGCCCACCTAGACCTGTTAACACGAAGCCAGCATACACTGTGCTGGGGTTCAAGGACAGGCATGCTCAGAACACTGCTGCCACCACTGTTGTCAAAGACTGGCCCACCCGGCATTCTATTCCCCAGCAGAACTTCACCACAGTCTCCACTAATAAATGCTCCCTGAGCCACCAAGGAAATAACAGATACCACCAATGCTGTTTACAGCCAAAGCAATCATGTAGAGACCACACTCCTGCCTGTACTCAAAGTGCCCTAGCCAACCAACAACACATACACATCTTAAAAAAAATAAAAATAAAAAATCCTTCCCTATGAAAGCAAATTCAAAAAGTTGGAAGAAGTGACTATTATACCAGATATGTAGCTATCAATGTAAGGTCACAGGAAACATGAAAAACATCAAGGAAATATGACACCTCCTAAGGAAGACTGTAATTCTCTAACAATAGATTCAAACAAAAAACGTTCACAAAATCCTGAAGAATTCAAAATAGTAAACCAGATAAGGATACAACAACAAACAAAGAAAACTACAAGGCCATATCCCTGCTGAACATAGATGCAAAAATCCTCAACAAAATGCTACCAAACTGAAGCCAACAGCACATCAAAAAAAGAATACGCAATGACAAAGTCAGAATTATACCAGGGCTGCAGGAATGGTTCACAATATACAAATCGGTAAATGTAGTACCTCACATTAACAGAACAAAGGGCAAAAACCATATGATCACTTTAATAGATCCAGAAAAAAAATTGAAAACCATTCAACATCGCTTCATGATAAAAACTCTCAACAGAATAGAAATAGAAGAAACATGCCTCAAAATAATAAAGACTGGACATGACAAACACACAGCTATCATTATACTGAATGGGGAAAAGCTGAAAGCCTTTCTATTAAGCTCTGAAGCAAGATAAAGTTGTCCACTTTTACCATTTCTATTCAATACAGTACTGGAAATCCTAGCCAGAGCGATCAGGCAATAGAAAGATATAAAAGTCATCCAAATTGGAAAAGAGGAAGTTGAATTATTCCTTCTTGCCGGTGATATAATTTTGCCTCTAGAAAAACCTAAGATCTCTACCACAAAACTCCTAGTTTTGATAAAGAAACTCAGTAAAGTTGCCGTGTACAAAATCAACATAAAAAAAAAAGGAGTAGCATTTCTATTCTCCAGTAATGAACTAGCTGGGAAAGAAATCAAGAAGGCAATATTACTAACAAAAGCTATAAAAAATTAAAATAGCTAGGAATAAGTTTAGCAAAGGAAGTGAAAGATTTTTACAAGGAAAACTACAAAACACGAATGCCAAGATAATTGAAGCGAAAACAAACATGGAAAATCATTTTATGCTCATGAATTGAAAAAAATTATTACCATTAAAATGATCATGCTGTTCAAAGCAATCTACAGATTCCATACAATCCCTATCAAATTATCAATGTCATTTTTCATGTAATTAAAAAAATCCTGAAATTTATATAAAACTACCAAAAATGCCAAGTAGCCAAAGCAATCCTGAGCAAAAAAGTACAAAGCTATAGGCAACAAACTACCTGACAAAATAAATTATAAAGCTATAATAATCAAAACAACTTCATATTGGTATAAAAACAGATATGTAGACTAATGAAACAGAATAAAGAGTCCAGAAATAGATCCAAGTATTTACAGCCAACTGATTTTTGATAAATATGGCAAGAACAACTCTGAGGACAAGACATCTCTTCAATAAATGGTATTGGGAATTAGTCATATGAAGAAGAATGAAAATGGACTCCTATCTCTCTTTATATGTAAAATTCAACTCAATATGTATTGAAGATTCAAACATAAGACTGAAACTATAAAATTATTAGAAAAATAAATGTAAGAAAATACACTTCAAGACATCAGTCTAAGCAAAGATTTTATGGCAAAGACCTCAAAAGCACAGACAATTAACTGTAACAAAAATCGACGGTGTAACTATATGAAACCAAAAACAATCTGCACAGCAAAGGAGACAAAGAGAATGAAAAGACAACTTGTTAAAAGGGAGAAAATATTTGCAAACTATTCATCTGAAAAAAGACAAATATCCAGAATATTTGAAGAACTCAAACAATTCAGCAGTTAAAGAAACCACAAATCATTCAAACATGGGCAAAGAGCATGAATAGACATTCCTTAAAAGAAGACATACAAATGGGTGATAAGTATTTGAAAAAAAGGTTCAACAGCATTAATAATTAGATAAATGAAACTCAAAACCAAAATGAGGTATCATATTACCCCAGTAAGAATAGTAATTCTCTAAAAGACAATCTGGGTGTGGTGGCTCATGCCTATAATCCCAGTACTTTGGGAAGCCGAGGAGGGTGGATCATGAGGTCAGGTATTCAAGACTCGATTGGCCAAGATGGTGAAACCCCATTTCTACTAAAAACTACAAAAAATTTAGCTGGGTGCAGTGGCAGCCACCTGTAATCCTAGCTACTTGGAAGGCTGAGGCAGGAGAATTTCTTGAACCCAGGAGGCGGAGGTTGCAGTGAGCTGAGATTGCACCACTGCACTCCAGCCTGGGTGACAGAGTGAGACCCCATGTCAAAAAAACAAAAAATAAACAAACAAAAAACAATAAAAATTAGCAGATGCTAATGAGACTGGGGAGGAAAGGGAACTCATACTCTGTTAGTGGGAATGTAAATTAATACAGCCACTATGTAGAACAGTATGGAGATTTCTCAAAAAACTAAAGATAGAACTAGTGTATGATCCAGCAATTCCACTACTGGGATTTTATCCAAGGGAAAAGGAATCTATACACCAAGGGAACAACTGCACTTGCCTGTTTATTGTGGCATTATTCACCATAGCAAAAATACAGAATCCACCTAAGTGGATGAATGGATAAAGAAAGTGTGGTGTATACACACATGGAATACTATTCTGCCATAAAACAGAATGAAGTCATGTCATTTGCAGCAGCACAGATGGAACCAGAGGTCATTATGTTAAGTGAGAAAAGCCAGGCATAGAAAGACAGAGAGCACATGTTCTCACTCATCTATGGGAGTCACAAACAATCTCATTGAGATAGAAAATAGAAAGATAGATGCAAGACATTGTGAAGGGTTTCTGTCTAGGAGAGAGGATAAAGAGGGATTGATTATTGGGTGCAAATATACAGTTAAATTTTAAAAAGCCCCAATATCCCATAGCAGAGTAGGGTAACTATAGTTGACAACAATGTAATGTATATTTCAAAGAATCTAGAAGAGAGGGCTTGAAATGTTCCTAACACATAGAAATGACACATTCTCATTGTGATGGATACCCTACATACCTTGACTTGATTATTACACACTCTATTTTAATTGTTTTGAGAGGGTCTCACTCTGTCATCCAGGCTGGAGTGCAGTGGCTAATGCCTCAACCTCCTGGGCTCAAGCAGTCCCCTCACCTCAGCCTTATGAGTACCTGGAACTACAGGCATGTGCCACCAAGGTTGACTAATCTTCTTTTCTAGAAATGAGGTCTTATTATATTGTCCAGGCTGGTCTCAAACTCCTGGGCTCAAGTGATCCTCCCACCTCAGCCTCCCAAAGAAGCTGGGATTACAGATATAAGCCACTGTGTCTGGCTACATTCTATTTTTTTTTTTCAGGTGCATACTATATCTGGCATTTCTCCCCATGTTATCCCTCCCCACACTCCCCTTCTTCCCCACCCTCCCCTTCCTCCCACGCCCCACTGTCTCTCCCCTACCCCCGCCAACTGCCCCAGTGTGTGATGCTCCTCTCCATGAGTCCACGTGTTCTCATTGTTCAACACCCACCTATGAGTGAGAACACGTGGTGTTTGGCTTTCTGTTCCTGTGTCAGTTTGCTGAGAATGATGGTTTCCAGACTCATCCAAGTCCCTACAAAGGACACGAACTCACCTTTTTTTTATGGCTGTGTAGTACTCCATGGTGTGTATGTAGCACATTTTCTTTGTAAGAAATACATGTACTCCATAAGTATGTAAAATATTTTCTATTAATGATAAATAAGTAAATGAATAAGTAAATAAATATAAATAGTTCTGTTTAGCAGGTAAAAAGAAATTCAAATTTGATTTGGCAGAATTCTTAGAGACAGGGTATTAGTTTATAAATTACCATCAGAGGCATCATGGGACCTTACTGAAGGCAACAAGCAGATCTCAAAGTACAACTTCCTAAATTTTTTCTACTAGCTCCCTAGTGCTGAATCATAGGTAGGTATATGGTGTGCTCCCAGAGTGAATATGTGGGTTTTCATTTTGGTTCATACAGCAACTCAATAATATCAATGAAAGATTCTTCAGATTATTTCAATTCTACAGTTTTTCCATCCACAATTGTATATGTGAAATAAACTGGCTTCCCTTGTGTAGAAAAACTCACATATTAAAGTGTATTTATTGGTTCAAGAAAATAGAATGGCCACTGATAGAACAACAGAGTTTATAAAAGTTTGGTAGAGTCAGTAACTCAACAAGGTCACCAATGACACAGGTTCTCTGTACCCTGTCATGAACAGTGCCAGCTTTCCTCTAAAGTGAGCCTTCCTAGTGGAATAGGATGGTTTCCAGCACAGTGAGGGCCAAGTGTGTCCTCATTTGCATCCAGCTTGAGAGAGAGCGTGGCGACAACCATAAACAAGTTGTCATGAGTCTGACTCTTATTGAACCCGTTGAACTAAATGTTTCAAAACTGCATAGCAGAGATCTGCAACCCCCACTCCCTGACTTTCCTTCCTGGGCATCTGGATTCTAATACTTTTTTCCTTTAAACACCTCACTTTCTATGCCAGATTTCCAATATAATTCTGTCAGTTTTTACTAACACTTAGTAAAGAAATGTTTTATTTCTCATTTGACAAAAACACATGTCTCATGTCTTTTTAAAGCTGGAGAGAGAAGGGCTGAATGGCACCCTAAACTCCTGACACTAAGAGCTCATCGATGCGTCCTTTAATTCAGTGGGCAAGGTGATGACAAAGGTGATTTAATGTGTTTGGAAATTCAGACTTTGCTACCTTGCTAATATATTAAAATGTAACAGAAATTTTGTGAAAGTTAATTTATAAAGCAGATATCATTCCACTTACTAATGGAGAAACATTATCTTCAGGATATAACATTTTTTAAGGTTGGGATAACTGATTTTGATGAATAACGTGTGCTTTTTGCATTCTACTACTTATAGTACAATAACATTATTTATTTTATATTTTAATATCTTTAGTCTCTGGTCTTGAACCCAAATATACCAGAATGGACTTACAATAGGTACAGGTAAATCCACTGCGTACAAATACAGAATCAGTTGCTTTTCCAGAAGTTATTGAAATTCAAGACAGAATTTGTTAATGTATTAGAATGCAATAAACTGAAGGACTTTTTCCTCATTCTTAAAACTCATATTTTTCTTCTGATAAATATAGATCACATATATTACTACAGCCTGCCAAAAACTATTTCACTGTAAATATTTATGCCGTATTTTTTAGTTTGGTTAATGACGAGTGGCTTGAAATGCTAACATTAACTGAAGAAGTCATATCATAACTCAAGCATAGTGGACGTATATAACAAAAGTAGTTGTGATACATAAAATCGTATAGTTTATAGAGTTGGATGAAATAGAAACTTTTGGTTCAGATGAATATAAAAAAGCATGAATTAGGGTTTAAATCTCCAAAAATGACCACTAATAAAACTTGTAAAAACCAAGAGAACACCATTTCACCAATGTTTATACTTGAACATTTCTTGTATGCATTTTGCTATTTAATTCTACTGAGTTGTGTCTCTTTATATGAGCCAATAATCTGCCTTAATTTAAAAATGAAATCAATAGAAACACAATTGTGAAGGTTGTGTTATGCTTTTTGAGAACTATACCACACTTGATACAAAATTACATGTATTGAGTTTCTACTTCAAGCTAAGAAAATTGTCTTTAGGAATTGCATTTATTTTTCTAGGTCATAAACTATAATGCTTCATATATGCCTATGCCTTGATGAATTATTTCTGCTTAAAGTAATTTGCAAAGCTAGTGAAATACAATATAACGAATGTTATGTTTCATCCAATAGATTCATCTACTGTTTCGTAGGTTTGCCTGTTTTTAATATTATACTGAACTAAAACAACCACTTAACATTATAAAAGAAAATGTCATATAGTGTCTGAGAGGCACAAATAGTTGTCCAGATACTAGCAAAAATAATTGTCCAGATAATAGCAAAAAATAAGTCATGGATATTTACAGAATTGTAGTGAAAAAACTTAACACAGTCACGGGAAAATATAAAAACAAATTTTTCTGCATTTTAAGAAACAAAATTGCCAAGATGTGGGAAGATCTGAATGGTGGAAAGACATCATATTCTAGAATGAATTGTTTTGTGGTAAAATTAAAGTTTAGTGACTCTGTTTTGGGAAGAAAGGAAGGTATGATATGGTCAGTAGATGGGGTACTAACACACTTGCTATTTATTTTTATTAATATTTAGAAAAACAAATGATAGTGTCCAAAATTTCCACATCCCAAGTATTTAAGTTGCTCTGGCTCACCCAAGTTATGTACCAACTTCTGTATTGAACAAGAAATAAACAAGGTGTTCACATGATTAAATGACTCATTAACTTGTTATCATATAAAATAATGATATATGTGAAATAAGAGAAAGATTACTGAAGCCAATGTTAACCAACCTGTGCTTAAAGTGCTAGGTCTTCGATTTATCTCTTGTGAAATTCTAATTCTTCTGATCCTAATTTATTTCTTTAACAATGAATTAGGACTGGCAACACCTTCCCAGAGATTACTGTGAGAAGTAATGATCTACCGGCCAAATATGTTTGAAATGTACAGTAAATTGTGAAGCTTCACGCCAACTTTTTATTTATTTATTTGGGATTGATTCTCTCTCTGTTGCTTTGGTCAGGGTGCAAGGGTTTCATCAGTGCACTGCAGACTCAAACTCCTGAGCTCAAGTGATCCTTCTGCCTCAGCCTCCCAAGTAGTTAGGATTACAGGCATGCTCCATCATGCCCAGTCAATTTTTTATTTTTATTTTTGTAGAGACGGTGTCTCTCTGTGTTACCCAGGCTGGTACGAAACCCCTGGCTTCAAGCAATCCTCCTGCTTTTGCCTCCCAAATACTGGCATTACAGGCGTGAACCATCATGCCTAGTTCACTCAAACATTAAATATGTGAACTTCACTCTAATTTTAATGCTAAGGCAATACTGGAAAGTAGTTTAGGCATATTCTGAACAAAGGAAAAGAAAGGAGGGTAAACTCATAGAGGGTCTGAAGTATAAGAAGACTTTCAAGTAACAGACTTCGAAAGTGGCAATATCATTACTCCTTAAGGAACATTAAAAAAATTAATTAACCTACACTGGGGATTTTTCAGTGTATTACATACTAATTATTTCTTCTGAAAGCCTTAACATAGGCAAATTTCTTTGCCCCTTTTAAATTATTTATTCTCAAAGGTTCTTTTATTATAACTCTGAGAGAAATTCCCAAAAGAATGGAGTCAACACAAAATGCCTTTTCTAAAGTATGTGTAATACAATTTTATCTAATATAGAGTTAGATACTATTTTCAACATTTAATTGTCATAGTATTTTATGCTTATATTTTACATAATGATATAATACAAATGCAAAAAATATAAACTACCATGTAATTTCATAATATAATTATTTTGAGTAGGCATATATGTTAAAAACTACATGCATTTTTTAAAAAATGAATAGTTTATTACAATTACTGTCTAATGTGTCTATTTTTACAATATATGAATAATTATATGGTTGCATAGTGTTAAATTAGTCATCTCTTACCATTTTAGCAATTCATGTCATTACTCTGTGATTTTGAAAATGTTTTAATAAGAATGCATAAATAACATAAACCTCATTTTTATGTAAACAGAGTAATTAATACAGAAATCTCAAATTCTCTTAACTGTCAAGGTCAATATGCTTATAACTTATAAAAATCCTGGCTTACTGCCTTGAACAACTTAGAAAACATTAGGTAATTGGCTTTCAGACCAATAAATATATTTATACAACACGTAAATGAGATTCAAGAAATATTATACTGTATAAGAAGTGCTGGAGGATATGATACTGAGTTGCCTCTTTTTTATCTCTGTGATAATAAAGAAAACAAATTATGTAAATGTTTGAATGGGAAAAAATGTCAATTAATCTTAGTATAAGAGAATAAAAATTCATGTAGTTGTTCACAATTGCAATCTATTCTATCTTTCTCTTGGGGGAACCTGTCATTTTTATATATGCTCATCAAAGTTTAATTGGAATAAAAGTATACTTATTGACTCTCCTCCCTCAGAATATTTGAAAATGTTATGCACATCTCCAAACACAAAGCTGTAGTCAATTAAAAATTATGCCTTTGATCTGTAAACATTTCACTTTCAAAATCTCAAAAGTGCCAATATTACTATATATAGAAAATCTTTTTAAAATCATGTAAATAGTGGTTATTAATGAAACAAATATAAGTACATGCTTCATTTTATTCTATTTTCAATCTTTGGGTCAGTCATTTAATGGCCTTTTCCAATATGAAAATTTACGTTTTTCTGGAACATTTTAATTGTTTATTTTTCTTTAATGCTTTATTCCCATACAATTTCTCCATTTTCCATTATTGGATCTCTTATTATTCAGATGGTGAGTGTCTTGAATAATTGTCCATTTATTTTCTTTCTAAGTTTGGTCAAAATCTTAACAAAAAAAAACTCTTCCTATGGAGATTATATAATACTCTGTATCATAGCTCTTAGTTTTGGATATGTAATGAATTTGGGGAACTTAATTTTCAGTGTGTAAGTTTTTCTTTATTCTCTTGTTTTTATTTTGAAAACCTATCCTCAAATATACCAGTTTTTCTCTATTAATAGACACCAAAAGAACTTATGGAAAAAAATGAAACTGCCATCTGCAGTCTAGATTAGGGAGGGTCATTCATATGAAAGCATGAAGTCAAGAGGAATATTGGGAAATTTAATGGAAATATATATATAGATACACAATATATATATAGTATATGTATATACAAAATATGTATAGATATATAAGTATATATGTGTGTATATATATGTGTGTGTGTGTGTGTATATATATGTGTGTACATATATATATATATGTATATATATACACAGCAGAGGCATCCAATGGTACCAGTCCCTGACTGGTTACTGGGCCCTGTAGAGATGCACCATGAGTGTTGCATCATGAGGCTTCCTAGCTTTCTTCCTGCCATTTTCAAACTTATATTTCTCAGGGCCAATGGGTATGATGTAATATTTGGTGTATCTGCTTTTCATCTTCAAGACTTTATTAATGATGTCTCCTCTACCAATTATTTACTAGCTGGTGGATATCATTAATAAAATATTTTATTGGTTTCTTAGAAGGCTGTGAGGGCTAGTGTGTGCATATACAACCTGCCATCTTTTGAGTGTTGTTCCCTTCCCTGTGCCCAAGTGTTCTCATTGCTCATCACCCGCCTATTAGTGAAAACATGCGGTGTTTGGTTTTCTGTTCTTGTGTCAGTTTGCTGAGAATGATGGTTTCTAGGTTCATCCATGTCTCTACAGGGGACACAAATTTTATATTTTTAAAAAGAAAAGCATTACTTCTAAGTGTTGAAGTGTTGAGACTAAATCAATCTTGGGCTGAATTTCAAATTAAATTTTTTTTTTTTTGAGACAGAGTTTTGCTCTTGTCACCCAGGATGTAGTGCAATGGCACAATCTCAGCTCACTGCAACCTCCACCTCCTGGGTTCACGCGATTGTCTTGCCTCAGTCTCCCAAGCAGCTGGGATTTGAGGAGCACACCACTACGCCCAGCAAATTTTTGTGTTTCTAGTAGGTAAGGGGTTTCACCATGTTGGCCAGGCTGGTCTGGACCTCCTGACCTCAAGTGATCCACCCTCCTTGGCCTCCCAATGTGCTGGGATTACAGATGTGAGTCTCCTTGCCTGGCCTCATACTAAAATTTCATAATTAAATCAATCTAATAGCAAAGAGTGTGTTGGCACTACTGAGTGGAAAATGAATAAGAGAGTTCCTGCTCTCAGAGGACTAGCATTATAATTGAGGAGATTTAATAACTACCATAAAGTGACTAGGCTATTAGGAATAAATAGGGAAACATCATTAGACATGAACACATGCAAGTCCAATGGGTTACATAGAATAAAAAATACACACAAAAATCCAAAATGACTTAGAGAAGTGTCAATCAAGATGAATTTTGTGAATATTAGTTTATTTATTGTGATTAATAAACATGGGAAAGGTCCTGCTTCCAGATGTCATTTTCGAGAGAACATAAGCAAAGGCATTGGCATGTGTGAGTTTGAGGTTACTGAATAGGTTCCTTTGAAGGATAGAATGCACTTGGAGAAAAGGAAAATGGGTGCTGGTAGAAATTCTCATTCTGAGACTTCCTTTCTCACTGGGCATTGCTGGTCTTATAAATTTGCTTAGACAATTAAACCTTCTGGGCCAAAATAATCTCCCAATTCATGTAGATTTTTCTCCAACTGATATAAATCAACCAAACAAAACATAAAATTCCAGTAGTTTCTTTAGGGAACTTTTCACATGGACATGATTCTTCATCTAAGATACTATTATAACCATCCCAGAAATCATTCACATTTGGACATCTCATCCCATTTCCTCCTTTCCTCCCTCCCTTTTCTGGGAGCACTATTTAATGTATACAATCTCCCCTCTTTTGGTAACTTATTTCAGAAATGAATAGCCAGTGGTATATTAATCGTATAATTAGATGGAATTCCCATGGACTCTGAGTTATTGTTATACTACATGTAATATCTCTGTTGTGGGTGTTAAATTGGTTTTCTAGATTTAAGCTTTCTTTCAAACTTGGAATGTAAAGAAAATTGGAACTTTATGGTAATTATTTCATATCTTTCTGCAGATAGTTCCTTTTCAGTTCTTTTATTGTTTTTCTTGTTTTTCTCTTCTTAGAAAACTTTGCTTTGTTACTATATGCACACAGTAGTGTGCCTATCTAGTTTAGATAAATCTTAAAAAATGTTCAAAGAAAAGAAAATGTCTTTTTTAATCTATCACCAGAACTGTAATTCAGAAAAAATAAGTTTCATGGTTACTTGGCAATGGCCTATATTCCTCAATAACAACAGTTAGACTCTTAGAGATCTTTGCACTAATTCATAAGTTTTTGAAGTATTTGATGTATGAGTATAGACTTTATGCATGTTAAAATGAGTTCATGCAGTAGTCCTGATTAATATGCAACTTTTTGAACAAATTAGAGTGACTAAATTTTAACTTAAAAACAACTTACTTATTTCTTAGCACAATGAAAATGATAATGCAATCTGTCAGTTAATAAAAGCAATGGGTTCGATTTCTAATGATTTTAATATTTTAAAGTCCCTAATTTAATATTTAAATGTGTTCTATTTGTGCTGTCATTGTTTCTACAAATTATTTAGGATTTGTTACAAAATAAAAAATACGTTAAACTAAATAAAATTTTAATCATGAACTACTTTTATTAATGGATGTCTTTTAGTGGGGTGAAATCTTATGAATCCTTACAATGCTGTAAATCATAAAGATTAAATACATTGGGTTAACTAGTTATCGTAACACCTTCAGTCAAATTTAATACCTTCAACTTATATTAAATTGTAATTCTTTGGATACTTGCCTCATTTTCCAGTAAGAAAAATATATAGATATTGGCTACCAAATATGATTTTGAATGCCCTTCTTTTTTATTTCTATGTACAGATTGGTTAAAGCTTAATATACTGTGCAGATATAGACGTTTTTAAATAATTATGCATACGATTTTCTTTATTTTACCACTGTTGATCAAGATAGATTCAATGTTCCCCCAAACTTGAGTAATAAGATAGGCTGCTTTCTGACTCCAGATCCCTGACCTCCCTTTTCTTAAAGCATGTTCCTTCCAGAAAACTTCCAATTGTATAACCTTTCTCTGCCATTTTGAGATGTAAATATTTTCTCAACCTCAACATTTGACAATCCATACATGTTTTTCTTAAGGATGAGGGTCATTCCTTTGAAATATAATCGTTAAGAGAAATAAGGCCTTTATCTTTCTGCCTCTGTAAGAGAGCAGGAGTCTAACATCCATAGCACCAGTTACAAACCCAGATGGCCTGCATTAGTCTATTCTTGCACTGCTGTAAAGAACTGCCTGAGACTGGATAATTTACAAATAAAAGAGGTTTAATTGGCTCATAATTCCACAGGTTGTACAGGAAGCATGGCTGGGAGGCCTTGGAAACTTTCAATCATGGTGGAAGGGGAAGCAGGCATGTCTTCAATGGCCAGAGAAGGAGGAAGAGAGAAAAGGTGGAATGGCTACATACTTCTAAACAACCAGCTCTTGTGAGAACTCACTGTCACAAGAACAGCAAGGGAGAAATTCACCCTCATGATCCAATCATCTCCCACTAGGCATCTCTTCCAACACTGGGGATTACAATTCCACATGAGATTTGGTCAGAGACACAAATCCAAGCCATAACGTTGCCTAATAACAGTAACCAAATTCTTCCCTAACATCCTTCAGCACTTTTCTACTAAGTCATCGTGGTGCTTAAGAACTCTCTTACATTTTGTTTTAGTGCATTTGATTCCAATCAAGCTCCTTATTTCAATAATCTTGAATAAAGTCTTTCTTGCTTGTTTAACTCCATCTAGAACAATTTTATACTGGCTTTTTTTAAAGTGATATAAAACATGTACCCATGAAAAGAAAACCTATTATTCTTATTTTCCTGCTATCTAGAGTTATTTTATTATCAGGGGAAAACTATTATTTAAATGTGCTAATTCATATATATTTTACAGAGTAATTGAAATATGCATAAAAGATAAATATTTTGTCTGTTCATTAAGATGAAAAACCAGCAATATAATGCATTTATAGTCTTGCTTAGTATGATAATAGGTTATGTTTTAAGCCTAAAAATAAAAGTCTTAACTGACTATTAAGGTTAATTTAAAAGTTTATTAATAAATAAAATATAAAAAGCAAATTGAGGCCATACTATAATTTTTTAAAATTTGAGAAATATGATGTACTTAAATGTACAATAGACACATATTATTTCACAAGAAATAGTAAATAATCTTAAATTGTGTTGACAAACCTGAGTCAATATAAATAGAATCCTTTGTAAAGTAATATGATTAAGTCTTGACTACAAATTATGACTTGGATACATAATGGAAACTAAAATGGAAATTTTAGCTTCTTTGCTATAAACTGATGAAATTACCCTGTGCGTAGAAAATAGAGGATCCTTTTATTACCAAAATGTTTATAAACTTTTTGAACTTTTAATATACTACTAAGTTATTTTGAGCAAAAATGCCTTTGAAAAGTTACATTTCTAAAAATTGTAATGTGTTATTAATTTTTAAAAACACATATTGTCTCTAACTATGTCTTGCCTTTAGTTGTTACAGCTTGCTGACTCTAAAACCCTTTCATGATTTTGTGTTGCTAAAATTTACTCCTGGAGTCTTTTAGATTGAACCTATCGCTATCTACCTTCATTAGAGTAGCTTCGCCGGAAAACAGGTCACTGAGGCTCCCTCATGACTTTGTAGCACAAAAGCCTATTGGCTGCTATCTACATATAAGATATGTAGAATATAGAATATGTAAGATAGAGTCACTTATCTTAGCAAAGTGATACTTGCCTCAGGATAGAACATAATCAAGAGTTTATTTTGGCCCATAGTTCTCAGGAGGGAGAAAGAGGGATTGGGGTAGGAGAGATTGAGAGCTTTCTAGATATTTTAATTTTTAAAAGAACAAAAGCATTTTCTCTTTGAGTTCACTTACTTGAACCACCAAAGGGAAATTTTGAAATGCCTATATCTGCTCCATAATAGGCATGAAAATAAGCAGACTGCATCCTGCTATAGTTCAGAGAATATATGAACTAGAGATTGTCACTAAGACTATCAGGCTGATGGTAAGAGAAGTTTATGAAATTAGACAAGAAGTGTTTCAAATAGGGCTGTTGTACTGTCCACTGGAGGTAGATTATATGATGCCTAAGAAGACTATTGTATTTACATTCTATAGACTTGTGACATTAAATATTACTAAACATCTTAGAAAAAAAAATCATGAAACTAAGCAACTTGTTTAATACTTCCAAATCTTCTTTTGGGGGCTCTTTGGATTGGTGGATGGGATATGAGATACGTTCTTAAAGTCTCTTGGCTTCTGCCTTACAAATGAACTATACTATAGTATTAGAATAGACATATTCTAATATGTCTATTCTATATATGTCTAATATATGAGTATTCTATATATGTCTATTCTATATATGTCTAATATATGACATAATACTAATATAGTATTAGAATAGACACAATAGAAAAATTGTCTTTCATGTATAAAGCAATTATAGGTAATGGGGGCGGAACATTAAATTCTATCAATGTATAATAATGTATTACAGAAAAAAAAGTATGTTGCTTTAAGAAGGGACAAATAGTGATCATATAAAAATTTATGTGAGGATAAAAATAATAAATAACCAATAACTTAACACAATTGACTGAGATTATCAAGACTAAAACATATTTCATATTAAAACCTAACAAGGACATGAACTAAGATCACAAAATTCAAGACATGAATAAAAGACATTTTAATGTCTTCATTCATTATTTTTATAATAGCCCTTTTTTAATTGATCCCAATTTAAGTATCACAACAAAATACAATTTTATGTCATATTAGTGCAATAGTCTTATTTACAAAATACACTTAATTCTAAAAATTCTTAAAATTACAGCATTTTAATTCTATATTGTATATCGTCACACAAATGTGAAATGTCTTTGGAAAGGAATCTAAATGTTAACTTAAATGTTTTAAATATGAGTCTTCTGATGACTCAAATGCAATTTGGTCAATATTTGGGATTATGGAAGGAGTGTTGAATTGCTGTGAAAATCTACAGCTGAAAGTCTTATATTAGTTTTAATAATGCTTCCAAGAAAAGGAAACAATGCAAGCAAGATGCCACAGCTAGAGTTTGAACAAATGTCCATCCTTTAAAGTTTTTCAAGGCATTTTAAACATCCTTTCTTATGGTTCTTGACAGCTGAGGGCAAACAAGGTTCTTTGTCAATTTATGACTAAGCCAATACTATAAAGATCCTCTGAGATTACTGTAAGCTCTAACTAATGTCCATTTCCTTTATGCTACATTTGGGCATTCAAGAGTGATGTCTTCCTAGGTGGCTATCAGTCTCCCAGGCCCATTTACCTGAATACATAAAATGAAAAGTGATGAGCTTTTGGGGTGGACTTAATATTTGGCACATTAAAAGCTAATTTATTATAGATTAATATGACCTTAACAATACCACCTTTTCTTCATTTAATTTTACTTTTCAAGTAAGTATAAAAAAAGACCTTATGGGATAAGGGCAAGCTAACTTAAACAGATTATGGATTGTCAAGTTTCATATGTGTTTGTATTATATATATATATATGCATATAGTCCTTAGGAAGTTGAAAGCCATGTCTGATACAGATTCTGGAACATACTAAAGATCTAACTTTGGCTTGAAGAATAAGAAGTCTTTACTATTTTACTTAGGTTAAAAAGTGCAATATTTCTTTTATACATAAAAGTGAGTCTTGCTTAAAATATCAAAGCAAGAATATGAATGTACTCTGATGAGCAAATAAAATTTAAGTGAGGAGAATACAGTCTTAAATTTTATTTCTTAATAAAAATATGGTTTACTTTTAAAAATTACATACATTTATGTTTTATAAGCCATGTTTGATAAAAATGTAGTCAGAATACACACACATACACACACACACGCACACACACACACACAATTAGCTATTGGTATAGATTTACAGATATTCTAGTATCCTTGAAGACATACATCATCTAGGTCCTTTCTACATATACCTGAAAAGATGCTTGCCTAGAAGCCACTGAAACCTATCAAAAACTCTTATTCCTAGAGGATGCATATATTATGAGAGTAGACTCAGGATTCATTGGTCAAGAACCTTGACCTTAACACTTTTGAACTTGCAATGATAGACTTAATCAAATTAAAGCCTGGGTGACATGACACTTTCGGTTTAAATAAAAAGCAGCTATAAAACGATGTCTACAATATTAGTGTAAGTTACTAATAATGATCATAATTTTTGTTTGAAAATATACCAAAATCTCTTAAGCTTCTTTCATATAAATTTTAAAGATTTGAAGTAAAATTAGTTTATATCTGTACATATAATTCTTAATACATTTTTATTATAATCTCACTTCTAAAGGAAATCTTTGTACATGTAATATTACTTTTCAATTTCCAACAGCCCTGAATAGATGGATGGATGGATAGATAGATAGTTAGATCGTTAGATTGATAGAGAAAATATACATTTTTAAATTGGTTTAACAAAATGGCATCTCTAGGTTTAGGGAAACAGCTGCTTTGGCAGTTGCTATATTAATAGTGGGAAAGACAAAATTGTGGTCAAGAACACAAAAGCAAACCTAACTTGCATAAAAGTCATCACATGAGACTCTATATAAATCAGTGCAATGCAGCACTTCGCAATTCATAATCTTAAAAATAAGTACGTCCAATGCCTGTAGGAACATAAAAATAGCATCTTAAATAGCTTGACCTTAAAATCCTCTCTCAAATGTTAATGTGAAAGAAAAAATCTCTCTAGATAATGAAGAGACAGATTGGCATTAGACCTGGTTTGGTTGGGATGATGTGACATTCTGTAGAGTGAGCTATAGAGGGTTGCAGTGCTAGGATTAGAGTCGTGTCCTTCTAAGGTAGCACTAGAAATAGAGTGATATGATTCCACAGAGGACATTGCTCTATGTCCTCTGTAAGCACCATGTCCTTCTGTGTGATAGAGTTATGTACTACAGAGTGTTGCAGATGAGAAGGCCTTATGTTGCCAGGGAGGTTTTCCAAATCAGGTGACATTCTGCATGAGATCTTAATGAATAAACAACAAACTCTGGGAAAGTCATTCCAAAGAGTGAAAAATGATTGTTCAAAACTCAAAGGCAAGATAAAATAGAAAAGAAATTAAGTAACTCCAAGTAATTTATTATTATCTGTTAGTAATGCATTCATTCAACAAATATGTATTAAATGCTAGCCATTTGAGTGCAGATACCTCTTTAAAAAAAAAATCAAAATTTAGGTTTACTAGCTTTTTTGAACAGTGTGAGGCCATGTGCAAAACTTCTCTGACTATTACTTTTCCTTTTGCCCCAAATAAATCAGAGGAGAATCTCTCTTTTTTGCGTGTTCATTTTTTTGCCAATAGGTTAAATATTTCATAGGTATATGCTAAAATAGTAAATATACTACATAAAAGACATTATCAATGGCATTAGTGCCCCACCTAGACAATCGATTTTTTTTTTTACAGTTGATAACATTTTTAAAAATGTCCTGAGGTTTTCCTGTGTGAGTCAGAGCTCTGAATAAGCACTCATTTAAAGATTCATTTACCTTGTCAATATCATGGTCAATATAAATCAATCAAATAAAATCAACAATATCAGGAAACCTAAGAAAGCAGAAGTGTCCATATTTTACAGACAAAATTACTTTTTAAGAATAATCAAGCTCTTTTTTAAAAATAAAAATAATAGTGTGGCCACTAAAACTTAAAGTTAAATCAGGGAACATGAGATTTAAGCAAGAGGCAGCAATGAAAGGCACCAAAGAGGTAGCAGATGTAAAGCTTGAGAAGAGTGTCAGGTGAGAAAACTTGTTCTTCATTTCTGTTTTCATATAGAGAGATAATTATTCCACTAACACTTCAGGCCTCCTATCCTACCCCTTTCTTTTGTATGACCCAGGAAAGTAAGGGAGACTTCCTAAATAACGATTTAGGGAGAAACCTGGACAGGAATAACTAAGCCTCCTCTGACTTCTCCTTTCTCTCTGCTTTTTTTTTTTCCTTTTTTTTCTTTTTTTCTTTCTTTTTTTTTTTTTTTTTTTTTTGAGATGGAGTCTTCCTCTGTCTCCCAGGCTAGAGTGGTGCGTTCCCCGCTCACTGCAACCTCTGCACCTCAGGTTCAAGCTATTCTCATGTCTTCGTCTCCTGAGTAGCTGAGATTACAGGCACCTGCCACCATGCCCAGCTAATTTTTGTATTTTTAGTAGAAATGGCATTTCACTATGTTGGTCAGGTTGGCCTTGAACTCCTGACCTCAGGTGATCAGACTGCCTAGGCCTCCCAAAGGGCTGGAATTATAGGCATGAGCCACCAAGCCAGGCCACTTCTCTTCTAATCAGCCTCCCTGACAGACAGTGCCTTTTGGTCTGTTGAGAAGTTTGAAGTTGTGTTGGTTAATTTTACTCTAGGGTGAATATAAAGAGACCACATATTACAGTTACATCCCATCCACCAATCTTTCATCAGTCATTACTAAAGCTAACACTTGACCCCCACCTGTTTGTTCTCTACTTTTATTTCTCAACTGATTTTGTGTCATTAATAGTTTTCTGACTTTGGGCAAAACACAAAAACTCACCTGCCTCAATGTATTGATCTGTAAAATGAAGACAATTTTTTGAGGATTAAATTAATACTATTAACATTTGTCAATGCTTAGCCATATTTGGCACATAGTAAGCACTATTTAAATGTAGTTAAATAAACATTATTTAGTTGTTCCTTTACAACTGCAACAATGAGGTCAGAGAGGTATCTATGCTTCATCTCATTCAGGTCTTGATTGACCAAAGAAAAAAAATGTGAAAATTGTTCAAAGCACAACAGAATGCAGTGTGTATCCTGGATTGCAGGGAAGTACAAAGAAGAGTTACGTTGGCTGTTGCAGTATTCTAGGCAAGATGTGAAGCTGACGTGGGCTACAACAGCAATTTTACAAAGAGTATAGTGGAGACATTGCTTGGGAAAACCTTTCTTACCCTGTATGGTTTACGACACTTATTACAAACTTCTCAACCACTCCTCCTCATTAGGAGAGATTTTTCACTGTGGTCAGGCTACTCTCTCAGTCACCTCCAGGCAGCCTATTTTTTTTTCTCACATAGATACCTCTTATATGTTGCAGGTTGAATGGTGTTCCCCAACAATATCTCTCTATGTCCTAATTGACGGAAACTGGGAATATTACTTCTTACGGAAAAGGTCGTCACAGAATTAATAAAGTTAAAATTTTAAAATAAGGAGATCATCCTGGAGGATCTGAGTGAGTCCAAAATTCAATGACACGTCCTTACAAGACAAAGGTAGAGGGAAATTTGAGACTGAATAAGAATAGGAATAGACAAAGGAGAAAAGAAGACAATTTTACCAAAAAAGGAAACATTAGAGTGAAGTGGCCATAAGTCAAGGACATCAGGAACACAAATGGCTACCAGAAACTTTCTAAGGCAAGGTACAGAATCTCTACTAGGTTACTTAAGGAAATAAGGCCTTGGTGACACTTTGATTTAAGACTTCTGGCCTCTAATATTATGAGAAAATATATTTATCTTGTTTTAACCACCTATTTGTACGGGCAGTCACAGGAAACTAATACAGATATTGGCATCTGGAAGTCAGGTTCTGCTACAACAAATATTGACAAATACAAATGTGGCTTTGAAATTTGGTAATGGTTAAAGGCTGGAAGAGCAGCACAACAGAAAATTCCTGAATTGTCTTGAGGACACTGTTGGTAGAAATATGAATGTCAGGTTAATTCTGATAAGCACTTAGATGGAATTGAGAAACATGGTAGAGAAAGTCTATAATGCTTTAGAGAATAAATATATTTTGTAAATTGAATATTGGTGTAAATATGAATGTTAAACACACGATGCAGAGGACTCAGAGTATATATATTTGGAAGACAGAGGAAAGGCAGTCCTTTATATAGTGGTCAGAAACTAGGCTGCATTGTGTTTCTGTCTTCTGCGAGACGTTGAACCTGTAAGTGATGACTTTAGCTGAGGAGATTTCCAAACAAAATGTCAAGAGTGCATCCTGGTTTTTCTTTGTTGCTTATTGAAAACTGAGAGGAAAAAAATAAATTAAGGAAGTAACTATTAAGCAAGAAGCAACCAGCATTTGATGACTGGTGAGGTTCTAAGCCTGTACAAATTGCAAAGTATACTACAATTAGAAAATTCACTGTTGGAAATGTGTGCTATTAAAAGAAGGCCAAAGATGTGAATAGAAAACTTTCTGCCAAAGGTTTACAAATTAAGAATCTATGTTTAAATCTCATTATAAGCTGAGAATAAAAATGGTATTATCCAGAGGGGAAAAATTATCTGTGGAGAACTCTTGTCTAATGATATGAATCACTGTGATTCACACAGGAGAACCACTAGGTTTTTGAGCCTGTTATAGCAGGCATACTGCTAGCTTGACCAAAAGAAATAGAAGATGATAATATGACAGAAAACTGCAGGATTTTCAAATGTCTATAGGCCATAAATAGAAATACAGAGCTACTCAGCTGTCAATGTGTGTGAACCTTCAAGGAAAAGGAAGAATTATTCAAAGGCAAAAGCTGGTGGAGCGATGGATGCAGAAACTAAAGCAGATGGAATCTCATGCCCACAGGAGTGAGCCTCAGACCCAGGGAAAGGAGCTGAGTTACAAAAGATTACTTACTCCGAGACCCTGAAACCTAATGGAATTTGTCTTGTTTGATTTCAAACTTGCTTGGGACTGGTGACCTTTTCATTGTTTACAATTTCTGCCTTTTGGAATGTGGGACTGTCTATCTTATGCCAGGACCACCATTATATTTTTGAAGCAGATAACTTGTTTTCTGGTTTCACAGGTTCATAAATGGAGAGAAATTTTGCCTCAAGATTAATCAAATCCAGAGTCTCACTCCTAAGTTAAATGATCAGATTTTGACTTCTGAGTTGATGATATACAGAGGAGATTATAAACTAAGAGCTGTGCTATAATGGATTTAGACTTCTGAGTATGCTGGGATAGGTTGGCTATATGTTGCTTATAGATTCATATAAATTTTCAGGGGCTAGGGTCAGACTATGGTGGGATTGGATGGTGACTATCATAAAGATAATTTCACATCCTAAACCCCAGAACATGTAAATGCTAACTTAAGGGAAAAGAATTTTTGCAGATGTAATTAAGGATTTTCAGATTAAGATACTAGCCTGGATTAACTGGGCAGGATCTAAATCCAATGGCAAATGTCATTATATGGGGAAAGTAAAGTAATCTTTGAGTCAAACAGAAGAGGAGAAGACATATGGAAGAGGAGGATGCAGTATGACCATGGTAGCAGAGATTGGAGTGATGTGATCATAATCGAAGGAGGCCAAGGGTTGTCAATGGTCACCAGAAGCTACAATGGACAAGAAATGCATTTTCCCCTTCAGTGTCTGGAGACAGTGAGGCCCTGCCAACACATGGATTTTGAACTTCTGCCTTCCTTAGTTGTTAGAGAATAAATTAATTTTGTTTTAAACTAACAAGTTTTTAATAATGTGTTTTGGCAGCCACAGAAAACTCATACCCTTTAATACAATCCTCTCACATTTAACCTGATGTTAGGCTCTGTTTCTCTAAGCTCCTAACATAACACAACTGAGAAAGAAGATTTCTTCCAAATCTTTTTATACAAACCTGGGAAAATGGCAGGCGTGGTGGCTCACGCCTGTAATCTCAGCACTTTGGGAGGCCAAGGTGGGCGGATCACAAGGTCAAGAGAATGGAGACCATCCTGGTCAACATGGTGAAACCTCGTCTCTACTAAAAATACAAAATATTAGCTAGGCATGGTGGTGCACACCTGTAGTCTCAACTACTCAGGAGGATGAGGCAGGAGAATCACTTGAACCCAGGAGACGGAGGTTGCAGTGAGCTAAGATTGCACCACTGAACTCCAGCCTGGCGACAGAGTGAGACTTTGTCAAAAAAAAAAAAAGCTGGAAATTATTTTTTTTCTTTTAGATGTACTAAGTCTAAGATATCTCTAATATATCTAAGTGGAAATGTATGTCATGTAGGCAGTTTGATACATGGTCTGAAGACTAGTGGAAGTGCCACTCCTGAAGAAATAAATGTAGGGAACATCACCACATAGACAATATTTAGTGATATGGAGCTATATGAAGTATCCTGCAGATAGTGCCTTTCTCCCTCCCCACCCTTAACCTAATTCCTCTCCTCCTGTCTTAACTTTCTTCCATTTGTGTCCTCCAACTCCTCCTGGACTCAATAGTACAGAATTTGATTCATGATGATTGAATTCTTGGTTTATACCAATGATGAGTGGGTTGCCCATTTTATAAGATTTTTTTAAGCTAGGGTTTTTGTTCTTTTAAAAAATTCTTTTGAAATATTACCCAAAGACAGATCTTTGTCAATATAAAACTGGAAACAAAAGAACCAGATCAATATTGTCAAAAATAAGCCATTTTTTCTGTTGAGTGTTTCTAGTGTACAATGGGAGAATGAAGGCATGCAAGATGTCCTGGAGAGGTCGGCGTCAGAGGGCATTGAGGACTATGAACATCTGGTTGAATCAATATTTCTCCAGCTACTCCTGTGGAGCAAAGGGGACTTTCTGTCTGATGCACTAGAATCCAATGCTATGACACTGGGTTTTTGAGAAAAGAAAAGTATTCTATTACAAGCCAACCAATGAGGAGTCTAGCTCAAATCTGTCTCCTTGCACTGGCTTTAAGGCAATAATTTTATTAGAAAAAGTTTAGGGAGTAGATTCTGAGATTAGCAAGTGATTGGCAGAAGGAAAGGGGAGGGCTCCTCGGGGATGGACAGTTATCTCTTCATGCTACCTGATGGATTACATGTGCAAATTTGGAGGAAGTTAGTATAAAACATGCAGTGTCAATTCAATTCAGGCTTTGATGTCAACAAGCTTGTTTTGCCCAAACTCCAAAACTGATTTCAGTCAGTTTTAAAAATCTCACAATTGGAGAAAGTTTCAGCATTTCAGCAAGTTGTTCCTTTTCTAATCTACTATCCCACAAACTCAAGATTTTCTGTTAGTCGTTGGTTTCTTTAACTCTTTGGGGTGTGGTTTCTCTCCCACTGTCTGCCACACCTCCTAAAATATTCCCAATAGCTTTCTTCTTCTTCAGGTCCTGTTTCTTTCTTGATTATCTGACATTTGCTCTGGGTTAATACAGCATTAAAATATTCATTGCTTTTCTCTCTTCTATTTTATGTATATAAACTTTGGTGTATCAGAGTCTGCCGGTAACGTTTCAATACTCAATATTCATCCCTCTTTTCTTTAGGTGGCAATTTGGCCACCTCCAAAAAAAAAGACAACATCTCCCCATCTCCCTACCTCCATTGTAGGTGAATGTGGCTGTTACTAAGATATGGCTGATGGAATACGAAAAACACTATGATGTGGCAGTTTCTACAGATATTCTCTCAAAGAATAATGGCAAAGTCCCTTTCTCCTTTCACCGTTTCCCAGTGGCTGGAATGCAGACATAATGCCAACCTTCAAAATAAAGACACTAGTAGGAGAGCAACAAGATCCGAAAGGATCTCTGTTCCCTGAACACACTGAGCCAAGCCAGTTTATAAGGCTACTTAAGAACATTTAAGTGAGAATTGTGTATCTTATTTTCAGCACTTTTAATTGGGAGTCACTGCAATTCACATTTGAAACTAATCGCAATTGATGCCAGGTTTTTTTTGTTTTTTGTTTTTTTTGTTTTTTGTTTTGAAACTGAATTGCTGCAAGTAATAGAACATGTGTCATTGGCTTAATGGAAGTTGTCCAGCAGCAGATGGCAAGGATTTACATTACAGACTAGAATTTTGTGACCTTAGAATGCAGTAGCAAAATATGGTAAATCTTTCCTGTTACCTGCATATGCAAATCAGGTACTGGCAAAGTAGGAGAATAAGAAGCAGTTATAAGATATTGCTACAGTTGAATTGTATTTCTCCAAAAATCATATGTTGAAGTCCTAATGTGTAGTACTTCAGACTGTGACTATATTTTGGCACAGAGTCCTTAAAAGAGGTAACTAAGTTAAAATGAGGTTATTAGGGTGGCCCTAATCCAATATGATCGATGCCCTTATGAGTCAGGAGGAATTTAGGACATACATAGGGTGAAGACTAGGTAAAGAAACAGGGAGAAGATGGCCACCTAAAAGCCAAGAAGAGAGAACTCAGAAGAAATCAACTGTGCTGACACTTTGATCTTGGAATTCTAGCCCCCAGGATTTCAATAAAATGAAAATATATTGTGCATTAACTACACTTGCCACCATAAGGTAAGTTTTATAAGAAAGAGAATAAGTTGACCTGTAGATAACCACCTGCTGAGAGAGATGAAGAGGGATACAAGTAAGTCGATAAAAGCCTTCTCTGAAAGCAGCACACACTTATTCACTAACAGCCGCCCAATAATATCACAAATTGCTGGGTTGAAAAGCCAACCACTGCTGTACCTCACAGGGAAGCAGCTTGAAGCACTGGCTCTCAGCATGGAAGCTTAGCAGGAGATAAAGATATGCCTCAGGTCTTTTCCCAGGATCTGTCATTATTAGTTCTCAGTGAACCAATGGAAGACCCCCTGGGTAAAATATATAATTTAAATTACTACTTCCTATGAACACCTCCTTTTAAAATTACTTCTAGTTAGGAATAACACAAATAAGAGAGTTAAGTGTGAATGAACCCTGAACCACATGGATCTCCAGTCTTTAAGACAGCATCTAATAAGTGATTGGCTGTGTTGGAAGGCAATCTTCCCTAGATTTCTTGGTGATTGGCATGGGCTAGACCTCCCAAGCAACAGAAATTGTCAAACTATAATGATAGCATCCTCTTCTTTTCCCCCAGAACTACTTGCTCTTTGGATTCTAAGGGTGTTAGATACGGAATCTTTTGTCTCCTTTTTACCAGAGACATCTGTTCCTTCTTCAAAATATAATAGAGCCTTTCTTTTATCTCCGTGACTCAATGTTTACATTCTTAGTTGTAGAATTTCTTTTCCTCCCCCAACAGAAGATCTTTTTACATTCCAGAATAAAAGATAAGCACCATTTTTTTTTTTAAGTTCAGAAGAGTAGATGGTTGGCTCTTACATAAGCTTTAAGATTCCTAATTTTGGAGTTTCTCTACTGTGATGTAGACTACTCTACGTGCAGGGTACATTTGGCTTTCCTTACCAGGACCGGGGAAAATAGCAACATCCTTAAGGTACTCTATGAGTAAGTTAAGAGAGGTTTTTGTGTGTGTTCTTGGTCATCTCTGGTATTTCTGCTAGTGTATTTGTGTGTATGTGTATATCTATTGAACTATATTTTTATCTTCTATTTATCCAATCTGCATGTACATACATATCTATATCTCTTTATCATTCTATTTAATCTGCCTATTATCTATCTACTATCTATCTATTATCTATCTATCTAATCTAAACAAGTAGGGTACTATTTTCAACTGTTCACAGTTTTAGACCTAACAGATGTATATATGGTAGCAGGAATATGACACAAAGCAAACATGTAACAATTACACTAAGTAATTTTTTGAGAATTGTATTACAAAAATAAAAACAAAATAAAAAAGTAAACAAATAATATTTCAAACCTAGCCCGAAACTCTTCAAAACAATCCCTAGCCCAGCAAACTTACATCTATGTAAGTATCATATTAAGCTTTTCAGCCTCTTAAAAGGACATCTGTTTCACTGCCCACTTCACATGTGTTCAAAGCACATAATGGACAAAAATAAACCTTCCAGAAAGAAGGATCCAGAGGCCATAGAGGACAATGAAAATGGTAACTCCTGCCAGAGAGCAAATCCAACCACTAACAGATGGTCTAACATGAATTAACTACACTGCCAGCGCAAGGAGCCTTCAGTGTCTTCCCAGAGTAACGATGGCTTTGTGTTTCCCACTCTTCCTTTTTCTAAATGCAGGTTTTGAAATGTGTTAACTGATTATCTTAGTACAATTGTATAGTAAATGTGTTAGGGTCATATAACTTGAATTTTAATTTACAGATGTAATGTAAATTTTTCTATCTACTTGTATAGGAGATATTAAAACTGACTCTGTGTTTCAACACCACCATTATAACCAACAAAATCTTTTAAAATATAAAATTTTTGAGTGACCTCACTATGCCAGAGCCTCACTGGCCTGACCAATGAACAATGACTCTTCTTTTATTAAATAATCATTTGTGTACAGACCTGTGGACTCACCCCTTTCTAACCAGAGAGCTTCTTTTCAATCTTCATTAGCATAACGAAGCATCAGTAACAGACACTTTCCACCTTTTCTAGCAGTTAAACACCTCTGAGTTGCCTTCTTAGTGAACAACCCAGTAATTTTATTCTACTAGTGTGCCTCTTTGCCTGGCAAGTTAATAAACCTGGTTTGTTTTTGTCTTTGGGTGCTGTGTTTTATGCATGTTTCTTTAAAGTATTGAAGACCATTGTTTACAAAGGTCACAGTACAACAAGGAGTTACATCTTGATCTTATATAAAGGACTGTATATTATATAAGGATCTTGGAATTTGAATTGAATAAAATAATAGATTAGGACTTTAGAATGTTTTCTCCCCTAAGAATGAGGTTGAATATATACAATAGAAAAATGAATGCTGTGCTTGTGGGGATTTTTAAAAATTAATTTTGGTAGAAAGGAGGTTTCAGCATGTTTCCCTGCCTAATCTTGAACCCCTGTGCTCAAGCTATCTGCCCACCTTGACCTCGCAAAGTGCTGGAATTACAGGCATGAACCATCATGTTTGACCTGTGCTTGGGTATTAAAGTTGTAAAACAGATAGATAGCTTTTGGTAAAAACCTAATATATTTTCTCTGATATCATTAGATTATCATATGTTTTGCTGCTAATGAGACATTTTTTAGTCCCTTTAGGTAGGTGTAGCTTTGCAAAAAAAATTCTGACCACTGGGAAGTGAGTGGAGGCGTGCAGCTCTCAGGAACATTCTGTAAATGTTAGCCGGCATGCTACTTTTGCTCTTTCTTATTTGATCTGCTCCTTCCAGATGATTGGAATGAATGCTAATTAGATGGCTGTGTTGGATTGTCCAACTTGGAAGTGAGTTGACTTTGGGAATGTAGGCCATGTAAGATGAGATAATATAAAAGTAAGAATCTTGGACCGTGCATGGTGGCTCATGCCTATAATCCCAGCACTTCAGGAGGCCATGGCTAGTGGATCATCTGAGATCAGGAGTTCGAGAGCAGCCTGGCCAACATGGTGAAACCTGGTCTCTACTAAAATACAAAAACTAGCCAGGTGTGATGGTAGGTACCTGTAATCCCAGCTACTTAGGAGACTGAGGTGAGAGAATTGCTTGAACAGGGGAGGCAGAGGTTGCAGTGAGCTGAGATCACACCATTGCACTCCAGCCTGGGTGAGAAGAGTGAAACTCCATCTCAAAATAAATAAATAAATAAAAGTAAAAAATAAAAATAAAAGTTAGACATCTTGTGCTTCGTGGAGAAGAGCATCGTGTTGCACTCAACTTCTATACATTTGAACATTTCTATATAATAAATAAAATTATATTTTGTAAAGCCATCATTATCTGCATTCTTCATTATTTTAGTCAAACCTAATCATAACTGTTTGCCAAATTAAACTATTAAATAGATAACCTCTCAGACAACTGTTTCAACATTTTCTGATTCTTCCAGACACCATTGGAACTCTTTTCCTGCATATAACATGTATAAAATAGCACCATCATAATTAAAAATTTACAAGTACATCTATCATTGCCAAATAAGAGCTAAAACTTAGAACTATTTATGTCAATCACAACATCCTTCCCCATTCTCTAAAATTTATGTACCTACTTTCTATTTCTGTAAGGATTTCGACCTATCACAAAGCAATTATCTATTACTATTGTCTTATTTCTCTAAATTCTTTTAGCATGTATGTTTTATACCCTGTGTTTTGTTACTTCATAGCACAAGTAAATTATATTGAGTAGTTTCATAATATTTTGTTATATCTCTTTGGTAGTTGTAAAAATATGATAGCACTCAACTAAACTAGCAGTAGACACAAATTATAGATTCCATTTATTGAGGTATATTGCAGGTCAAATACTATAATAGTTCATTTAGTTTCCAAACTATCATACAAACAGTTCATAATAATGCATAGAGTTGAATACTGACCTTTTTCAAATTTTACCCCCAGAATATGTGAAGGTGACATTATCTCAGAAAAGAATTTTTAAAGGTCTAATTAAAGTAAATATCTCAACATAAGATAATCCTGAACTATGTTGGGTCCAATATCCAATAAGAGTAACCTTTTAAGCAACAGAAGATGAGAAGATACACAGAGACACACTAGGGGGAAGGCCGTGTAGAGAAGGAAGAAGAGATTAGAGTTATGTTTCCAACAAGCCAAGGAATATGAGCGTTAGCTAAGCCACCAGAAGATAAGAAAGAGGCATGGAATATACCCTCAGAGCTTCCAAAACGAACTAGTCCTGCTAACACTTGATTTTGGACTTCTGGCCTTCAGAACTTTGAGACAATAAATTTATGTTGTTTTAAAACAACCAGTGTGTGTTATGGCATATGTTATGGAAGCCCCAGGAAAACAATACAGATTTTGTTACCAGGAGGTAAGGTGCTACTGTAACAAATACCTGCAAATGTGGAAGGTGATTTGGATTTGGGTAATGGATAGAAGTTGGTAGAATGTGGAGGCACTTCTTGAAGAGATGGTGGGTAGACACATGAATATTAAGACTATTCTGATGATGCTTAGCAAGAAGTGAAGAACACAGTAGAAAATGCTTCTCACTTCTTAATAAACACATAATTTTTTTGAATAGATGTTGATAAAAAGACAACCATTAAAGATGCTTCTGGTGAGGTCTCCAAAGAAAACGAAGAACAAGTTATTGTAAGCTGTAAGAAAAGAGATCCTTATTATAAAGTAGCAGACTTTTTAGCTGAGTTATGTTCTACTATCGAGTGGGAAGCAGGACTTGTAATTGTTAAAGTTGAATATATAGCTGAGAAATTTTCAAGTGAGATGTTGAGGGTGAAGTATGGTTTTCTCTTTCTCCTTATAGTAAAATGTAAGAGAAAAGAGATAAACTGAAGATGAAACTGCTACGTGAGAAGGGTTCAGCACTTGATGATGTGGAAGATTCTTATGCCATCTACACTGCAAAGGATGGAAGAATTAGGAATTTCACTGTTGGAAGAGCAAATTCTAGACAGAAGGTCAAGGGTATGGCTCAGAAAACTTCGGTTGAAAAAATTAGGAGTGTGATTCCTGGATCCAATCAACCATCTTAGAAGCCATAAATAGAAATGGAGTTATTCTGGAAATGCACAATCTTTTTCTAATGGTATAGACCATCTCGTACATGGAAGACGTACCAAGTTTTTGAAAATGTTATATAAGCATAAACATTGGCAGCTTGTACTGAAAGAAAAAGAGACGTGATGGAAAGAAGAAAGATGAACATTCTTCTGGGATTCCCAAGGCAGGAATCTTGCTGATAAAATAACTCAGCTGAAAATATGCCAACCTTCAAATAAAGAAGAAATAACGACTTGGGTGCCGAAGGCATTGTAGCCTCTGCCAAGCATGGAGGAGAGAGGCATGGAATGCATTCTCCCAGAAAGGACCAACCCTGCTGGTAAGTAAATTTCAGACTTACAGTCTCTGAAACTGTGAGAGAATGATTTTCTGTTGTTTTAAGACACCAAGTTTGTGATACTTATTATAACAATCCTAGGAAACTGATATATAGAATATTTGCTTTACATGTGGGTGCAAGAACCCTTGAGAAGTGTAAATAACATCATTCTGGTCACACAATTATTGGGTAATAATGTCAGCTTTTACACCCAAGGAGTCTGCTCCTGAGAATTAATCAATCAATGCAATACCTCATGGGACACTTTACTTTTTTAGAAAGTTCAAAATATAATTATAGACTGAAGAGATAATCAATTGATTCATTTAGTTTCTGTTTTAGTTTCAGTTTTTCAATGTTCTCCAGATACAGATTTTTCAGGCAACCACAATCGCTGCAGGAGCTGCAGCATGAATGTGACCAGTATACAAACCCTAATATTTATGATCAGAACCCAAGTATCACCAATGAAAGACTGCAGAGCAACCTCAATCATAAATGGCACTACCTTAATAGAATTAACATGACACAGCCGTGTCAAGTCCAAGAAGCAGGAAACCATGAGTTTGCCACTATCAGCTTGATGAGGTTTTTCAATGCTAGTAATAAAATAAGAAACTGAGAAATACGTTGCAGTAATAAGCTACTATGATTGAGGTTTGGGTATCTGACATTGTGCTGAGTCAATCACTAGAGGTTACTCTAGTATATTAGTAACCTCACGAAGATTTTTTTAAATGACAATCATTACCCAATTAAATTATACAATTAAATACAATAAAGTAAGATATAATTCTTGGCTATATTATTTTACTATATGATGCATATAGTAATCATATCTTCTTGATGTGTTACCTTCTAGTCAGGGAATGCTAAGATTGAACAAAATTGAGGATGAAGGAGCAATTGTAGTATTTTTCATAGACAATTATAAAAGCAATTATTAGACGTATTTGTATGTAATATGCAATCTGTGCTAGCAAACATTTGGAGGTTCTAAGTCGATAGCTTTAGAAATGATATATATATTATAATTTTACATACACACACACACATATACACACACACAATTTTTTTTAGGCCTGGCAATCTAAACCCCTCCTTTTGAATTGAGAAAATTCAAGGCACAAACTCACCTATTTAGATTAGGGTAAGATTGTGCTTAGAATACAAATTCCTGATTTTCTTTTCAGTTCTTCTTTCCAATATACTCTACAGTCTCTATACATTTTGTATGCTACAAGATCCGGAATTCACTTTAGTGATACAAAAAATAAGCTTGGCTCAGTATTTAACAGTTTGTTTTATCCTTCTCATCAAGAAGCCCACCTTCTTGTTGTTTTCTTAGCCAACATTCATAAAAGCAGCATCAGAGAAGGATATTAATGTGTAGAAAAATGTTCTTACATACTTGTCTAAATTATGTATTTGATTAAAACTGCTATAACAGCCATGCCTTTCTAACCAGTAAAATGAATCTCATGCATCAAGGTAATGACTAGACCTTTAACATGATATATTGTAAGCTACAATACCTGTAGAAATGAGTGAGGAAGGAATAATTACAAAGGAAGTATGTGTTTGAGAAAACAACTTTTGTAATTAGAGGCCTGCATTTAAGGAGTACCACTGTTTCTGTGTTTGCCCTGGATATTCTTGGTATCTAGCATGGTGTCATAACAATCTTAAGATATTACAAATTAATATATGAGACAATGATAATTTATCTATGAGGAATATTTTTAAATTAATGACTCTTCCTGATTTTATGTGTATATTCAAAATATAACAATCAGCTGGGCACAGTAGCTCATGCCTATAATCTCAGCACTTTGGGAGGCAAAGCGGGTGGATCACCTGAGGTCAGGAGTTCCAGACCAGGCTGGCCAACAAAGCGAAACACCATCTCAACTAAAAATACAAAAATTGGCTAGGTGTGGTGGTGGGCACCTGTATTTCTAGCTACTAGGGAGGATGAGGGAGGAGAATTGCTTGAAAGTGAGAGGCGAAGGTTGCAGTGAGCCAAGATCACGCCATTCCACTCCAGCTTGGGCGAAAGAGCAAAACCCCGTCTTGAAAAAGAAAAGAAAAGAAAGGAAGAAACATAACAATCAATTTGCTTAAAAGTTAGAGGCAATTTATTTTCTAAGGCCAGCTTATGTATCTTACATTGTTTTGACCTCTATAGTAACTTGATTCTATAGCATTAGGCATCAATACTGAAAAATATGTAAAGAAAATGCTGTAAGGAAATGCAAGACTCTCCAGAATCTGTACATCATTAATTCAGCTTTCCCAGAATACTTGGTTGACATATCTCTATGAAACTTTGATATCTCTCACATATTATAATTCATAACCAAAGGAGAGTTCTCTAACAAAATTCTATCAGGCCAAAGATAGTAACTCTGTGGAAAAAATAAAAAAGCTCAAATCCTGATCAGCATTGCCTAATATAGAGAAAATGGTACACAGAGTAAGGAATAAAATGGCTTAAACAACAAATTTAGTTACAATCAGTCAGTGTGACTTAATGGTGACAGAATGGAATCAACTTTATTAAACAAACCAACCTGGTCTATCACTGGTTTCTAAATACAAGAGTAAAGCCAGAACTGTAACGACATTTCTTATTACAGTTGTCCCTCAGTATATGTGGGGGACTTGGTTCCAGGACCTCCTATAGATATCAAGATCTGCAGATGTTCAAGTTCCTAATATAAAACAGCATAGTATTTGCATGTAGCCTACACACATCTTCCCATATACATTAAATCATCTCTAGATTATTTATAATACATATTACAATGTAAATGTTATGTAAATAGTTGTTATGCTGGATTGTTTAGGAAATAATAACAAGTAAAAATGTACACATTGATTAGAGATGCAATTTTTAAAGACTATATTCAGTCTATGATTTAATATATTCAATTCAATATTGGTTGAATCCATAGGTGCAGAACCCACAGCTACAGAGGATAGACTGTATTTACATTGTAGTTACAGATGACAAAATGCTTTCATAAACATAATCTCCTTTTAACTTTAGTTATTACAACAGCCTTCTTGGGTTGGAAAGTCAAGAACTCTCTTTGCTATTATTGAAATGAAAACAACTTTTAGAGAAGTAGAGACCCAATTAATAGTTAGCTGAACTGCAATGATGAGAGTCACCACTCAATACTAGGTATTGTATTATTGATCCTGTAATCTCTTCGATACCCTAACTTGCAGTCATTGACAGGATAATGCAGCCTGCAGGATATTAAAGATAAACTAATTAATTGTATTTCTGAGCTACAGTTTACAGAAATATATTTGAAAGGGTTATAATGTTTGTGATTTTTGAATCGGGGAATCTGTTTTAAGCTGATACCGTCTCTCAAAATATTATTCTTTCCAGCAGATAAAAAATACAGCATTCTTTCCACTAGAAAGAAAATATATATATTATTTGCCCTAAAGGGTAACAGACTTCTGAAAAGCCAATGACATGCAGAAACAATGATCCAAATTAACACATATAGAGAATATTGCAAACACAGCCTCTAAGATTAGAGAGACTGATAGTAGAAAAGTATGTGGTTAATACCGATAAATTTCATTATCTATTTATTGAGTGTGGATTATTCAGGTTATTCAAAAAAAGATCTTTGAAAAGCACTTTAAAAACGAACAATATGCATCACAATTGAAAGACTCTATGCTTGTGATGAACTAATACTAAGCATATGAGTATGGGCCTTGAGAAAATAAAGCAATATTTTATAAAAACTCATAATGAGAGAGGAAGCAGCAAATATGAAAGAATATAAATCATATCAGATACATTATTTTATTTATACTTGGCTATGGTCACTTACCCAGTTCTAAGTAATGAGAAATTGAATATTTTGGCTTCAATTCTATTCTTTTTCAGTGCTTCTCACTAGAAAAAAATCCAACCTGGATATCTAAGTAACACTGTACATCAATGTACACATTGTATATAACAGCCTATTCATATTTCCCTTGAAGGTGCCATTGACATCTCAAACTCAAAAATTAAAATTTGAATTAATTATCCACCCTGTCTCTGGAGAATGTCTTCTCCTATGATTGCATATTTTAATGAGGCACTATTATAATCTATCCAATTTCCTGAACTAAAATCTTTTGTGGTCTCCTTTGATTTCTTCCTCTATTAGTCATAGCCAAGATACTACCAAATCCTATTTTCAATGCTCTCAACAGTTTAGAATCCACTTTATTTTCTCCACCAAATGATTATGTCAGTTAATACCATATCCTGTTAAAGTTACTAAAATCTTCCCCAACTCTAAGCTTTCTATTACTGTCTAATTATTTCTGCACTCTACAGTAAAAATGATTTTTTTGAATCCCAAGTTGATCATAGCACTGCCTAATTAGAATCCTTTTTATCTTTCCCCAGGGCTGCGTGATCCTGACATACTTCAAGCATGGCTGTCTGTCATCATCTTTCACCAACTACCTGCATCTTCCCCCTCAACTGTTTGCACACTACATTTAAGTGGTGCACGAACCACTGGTTCATTCAGGCCTTTGGGAATTTATTTTCATTAATATTTCTTATCTCTTCTCTTCTGTCACTTTACTTACACCCAAACAATTACCTGTCCTTTCTTTGGTAAACCTTCATTTTCTCTGTCTGGATTAGACTCCACATCTGATTAGACTACCTGTTCAATCATACCTTTATATAGGACGTGCGTTTACATTTCCTTACCACTCACCATACTGTGTAGAAACAGCCTATCGCCTTCTCTATCTCTCAACAGGACTATGAGTTTTGGGGTGGCACATAGTAACTTTTTGACAGTCATTACATTCTCAAAATCTTCCCATTTCAGTAAGTTTATTTTTAGTTATCATAAAGTTTTGAGTTTAAAGTCTCATTAATCATTGGCATCAACAGTCATATGGACTAGGTGGATCCCCATCTTTAACAATTAAGCACAGATAAGCAAAACCTGCAGTTAAATGATGTGTTTTCCACTTTTATCTCTGTTTATAAAAGCTATGATTAAATAAGATAGATTCTTAAAGTCAATAAATTATAGATATTTAAAGTTTCAGAGACAATTGCTTTCAGGACTGGGAGTTATTCAAATCAATGCCTGCAACACTCTAATGAGGGCTAACCCAACACAAAAAGATCCTAAATAAGTATCCTCTTTCTCTGTTCTTATTTTTCAAAATAGTTGACCCAATGTAGGTCAGCTATCCAATGCACAAGTTTTTCTTTGTCAAACTCAGTTTCAAGACATTCTTCAAAATATCTGGCAATCTTATGACCAGGAGCAACAGAAGCAATCTGGAAAGTTCTACTCACTGCCAAGTAACATTGAAGAATTCAAAATGCATACTATATCATCTATTTATATATGCATATTATTTTATATATTATAGATACATTATCTGTAATTGTAAATTACATATATAGTACACATATGCATTACATATGAATATATTAATTGCATATACATTATGTGTTCATGTGTAAATGTGTGTGAATGTATTGCAGCCCATGTCACTAAATTAGACTCAATATCACTTAAGTCAAAACACCTGGAAAAAATAGATTCTACCACATCCCAAAGAACTAAAATAATAAAATGAATTATACTAATAAAGCAATTCTTCTATCTTCACTTTATTTTCCCCTTATGATGGTGGACAATTTTGTTTCCACTGAATAACATAGTGAAGTTTTTGCAGTAGATAATTAATGCTTTCTGAATATCTCCTCTCAGTATTCTACAATAAACCATACCGACTTACCTATTACCATAGGTATTAAACCAACTGCTGTAGGCTAGAATATTTATATTATTATCTTAATAGAAAGTTCCAGAAAAGTACTTACACATACAGCAAAATACATCCTTAGGGATCCCCTGCAAATATTTAAAGGTATCTTTTGTGCAAGAAAAATAAGACAGTAAAAGTCTCTTATGTAAGTTTTTGCAGAGTTAAGGTATACTCTTAGCACTCTTGTCTTGGTATGAAAGGCTTCCATAACAGCCAAGCCTCTTTGATGTCTAAAATTGTATTTTTCTTCTCCTCTTAGAGAAACCTCTTACATACAGTTTCATCTGTATTTTAAGTCTTCTTATCTGAGGTATACACTTGGAGCACAGCATGTTTCTAAGGTCTGGGTATGTACACAAAGAATGTCTATAAATTAAAAGTATAATAAAATAAAAAGATAAATACACACCACATTTCAATTATTCCTATTTCTTATTTCCACAATTCAAAACCAATTGAAAACTAGCTTACTTTCAAAGTATAGGATACCACTTATTATTTGGTTTGAAATACTGTATTATATTTATTTGAAAAACATACAGCATAACACTAGAGTCGTGACATTTTCTCTTTCTTGTGACAAAAATGTATGTTAACAACCAATGGTGACCCTCTTTCTTCTGCTTTAATAATGGCTTGCATTTTTTTTTATATTATACTAGAAGACTAAGCTATCCATTCAACTCAGTGTTTCTTCTACAAAATTAATATAATTTCAATGGTGTGATGAGATACCAAAAGGTTTTTAGGTTGAGATGTGGTAGTTCTGGAGAACAGTGCTTGGGTCAATTCCAGTTTTTTTTTTTTTTTTTTTTTACAGCTCAAAGTTAAATGATTAGATTACCTGGTACATAGGGACATTATAAGAGTGCAGACTATGGTTACTACTTTATAAACATGATGATACTACAAATTATTTTTGTTAAGATTTTTCTTACTAGTTAAATTAAAACAGATTTTGATTTGATTGTGAATAGTAAAAATGACAGGATAAAAAGCCTGCATATTATTTTGTTGGGGCTCAGAGAACAACACCTCAAAATGAAAGCCACAGAAGCAAAAGTTTTTCCTCTGACCTTCTCCTGCCCTCCTGTCTCTCAGTCCCATTCTTCCCCAAGGATAGGCACAGAAACAAAAATCCTTCTTCCCGAAGGTGGGTCATAAAAACTAGAATCCCTTTTCCCAGGAGCCAGCCATAAAACCTAAAAATATTACTCTAACATTCCCTCTGCCTTCTGTGTAAAACCTGGCCATAAAAAATTAGCCGACCTATCTTGTTTGACTGTAGGTCGTAAGACATCCATTGCAGAGAAGGTCCTGCCCCAGACTCACAAGGAAGAAATGCCACTGAGAGAGGCCAAGAAGAATCTGGACAGAGAGGCCTTGCTGGGTTTCCTCACACACAGTGTTGGATCATATCCTTTCTGTCAAATCATATGTGTCCATGGCTATCTATATTTTGGTGATCCTAAGTATAAAATTAGACAATCTCCCCTGTATATGTGGCTCTTTGTTCTGAAGGCCCAAATGAAATTTATTAAATACATTTGCATGTTTTTTCTCTAATTACTCTACTTTTTGCAAGTTTATGTTTTAGCAAACCTTCAGGGGGCCAATTCCTCTTGTCCCCTCTAATTCCAATGAAGTATATAATGCTAGACATGAAGATGATTATTTTTGAAAAAAACATGTTTGGGATACAGAAGAGATTTTGTATATTAAATTTTATGAAAACAAATTCTGAGATAGAAGAAACATTCTAAAAGAGGAGAGATAGCAGCTGGCCCAAAGAAGGCTGGGGGAAGGAGTGGCAAAGGAATCTACTTTTCCAGTTGGCCAAGCTTATGAAAAAATAAATAGATTAAAAATAGAAATAAAAGTGAGTCTAGCATATGGAAAAGATGGAATTTAGAGGACAAACAACATAATTTGGGGAATAATTGCACTTAATAAAAAGGAATGTTGACACCTCTGATTGTAAATTATCTAGAGATAAATTGGTCAGATATATACAAAGATATATAATGGAAATAAAAGCAAGATATAACTATAAAAGAAGACAGAAAAGGAGAAATCAAAATAATGTGTTAATTTCATATATCAAAATCCATTGAATATTAAAACATGAAATGTATTACATAGTATAAAACTGCATATTAATAAATTCAATATATAATCTAGGGACTATATAGTATTGCTAATTGCTACAATATATCAAGCAGATAGGAATCGTCATTTTAATTTCATGGATGATAAACTGAGGTTCTATGAAGTCATTTGCTTAAATCGTATGATTAGTAAATGGTAAAAGAGAGGCTTCACACCTTAATCTTTCTGACAGTCCATGAGATCTGCAGATCTTCACGGTAAACTTCACCATGCGATTTTGAATCATAAATAAACCTTCATAAGGATATTTCAGTCAGCACAAATTGAGCTCAAAAGATTAAGACTATCTCACTATATTTCAACATTATATTTCCCCAGAGGACAATTTAAGAAAAATACATAAGCTATAGTGATCAAACCAATGTAATTGATTGACTTATATTATTGAAGAGTGTTTATTTTTTAACTCACATAGTTTTGACCTAGCATTTTTGTTGCTATATTTTAGAAATCTAGACAAGACAGCTTTAATGTATGTTACACTTTAATACAAGAGCCCTGGTTCTTATATAGCTTCCTGGAAAACAATAGTTTTAGAGGATAGGTTTGTGCGAATTTTTATGAACACTTGAGCAACTACCACATCAATTTCTCTGTTGATTTGATGATTAAATTTGATTAATTGGATAAAGATTTAATTCTGTTTTTCTCAGTTGTAATGTTTTGGTTTTCTTCTCCAAGGTATCCAACTTACTCAGTTTGAAAATGATGATAGAATATACAAGTTAATGTGCAATGTGTTTTTTAAGAACAATTGTTTCTAATTCAAAATGTATCCCTACATCATCATAGATGACAGACATAAATTTCATAGACAGGCATCTGTCAAATTTTGATCATCTTTCCAAGAAAATAGCAGTATTCATTTGATCACTGTCTTCCTGTCTTTACAATGCATAAGAATCAGTTTCCACCATTCTAATTCCAGTAGAGGTAAAAACATATGGCTGGGTTTTAACGTGAATGTCAATCATCATATTCACGTGATATTACTATGAAAAACATACAACACTCAGCCTCTGTCCATTTAGTATAAGTCAACTGAATTAGATTTCAAAGTTCTATTGCAATTCAGAACTGTTTGCATGTCTTTCAGTTTCTTTTATAGGACCACACACAGTAATCATTACAGTTAATCATTATTAGAATGTCATTTTGAATAGGACTATAGCATACAAAAACGGTGAATAAAAACCCACCTCTAAAACATAAGCTAAATATGTTTTCTTTATCAAAACAGTTATTTGCGATTTTACTATTTATAAATATCCTTGTTATATGTAGGTATTCTCTGTTTTATATGACTTTAACAATAATCAGAAGAAGGATTGTGTATATGTTATGTACATTATTGAGGAGGAAACTGTGGCAGAGTTAAATGAAGGAAAAGTCATGTAATATAAAAAGATGTTTAATATTGAGGTGAGAAGTCCATGCTCACACTTAGTCTATAATATAGCTATGTATAAACAAGCATCCATGTTTTAATCCTTTCTGTCTTTGAGGAAATAATATACCTTTTTATGCCAAAGGGCATTTTCTCCACCTGTGCTTTATACTCCTATTCTTTCCTCTGCAGGGATTCTGCTCCACCTGTAATTCATAGTCTACTGTATTTTTAACATTTCCCTTCTTCTACCTGCTTCCATCAAAATATTAAAATAGTTGATGTTCATCCATCATCAGAATAATCCTTCTTCCAGCCTATGTCACTATGGAATCAGCTATCATTTCTTTCGCTAACATCTCGTCTCTCATTCACAATAACTCTTGTAGAAAGTTAAATACATCATTGCCTTTGCTATTATTCTATATTCCGTTCAATATTTTATGTGCTTAACTTTGTTTACTACTCCTGTTCATTTCTCACAGTGTGAAAATTTGAGGGTAGAGATACAGAGGTAGAGATACAGATTTGAGAATCATCAAAATTTAAATAACTTTTGGTGCTATGTGAGGGAAATACTATCTCCCAGGGAAAATGTGCAGCATGAAAAGTCCAAAGGGGAAAAGTAATAAGCTCAAAATGCATTAGAATTTAAGAAAAAAGGTAATGACGCTGAGTAAGCATGGCCAGAAGATTTATGAGAAAACGAGGACAGAGTGCTAGGGAGAATAGTGAGAGATCAGAATTACAACAGAAAAGAGTGGTCAAAAGTCTACAATGCCACAAAAATTGGTAAGTAATTTTGATGGTACCAATGTGAAAGTCATGAGTCACTATCTTTACAGAGGTATCTGTAGGAGGGTAGGGGTCGAAGTAAGATGATATTGCTTTGAAAAGTGAATAAATGGGCAGTGAGGATGCAGACATAATATTTTCATAATGCTATTTCAACAAATCTGGCTATGCTGAAAAGTTGCAGAAAAATAGCTATGGCATATGGGCTTAAGGCAAAATTGTGTTTTAAAATAATAGCATTTCATTACATTAGCATAGCATATAGACATGCATACACATAGAAAGTTTATTCACATTACCTTATCAGCTGTCTGCTATTTTATTTAGTTTTTCTGCTCTGTTTTTCAGTTTGTTAATTTTGGTCAGAGTTTTTTGCTAACTTAATGTGACTATTTTGGAAAAATAATTCAAATTGAAACTAACTTTTCTGTTCTTCATACATAATACTGAATGCCTTTTCTCTCTTTATACATCACTAATATTTTACACTTTTTGATTTTCAAAAACTAGTTAATGAAAATTTTCTTCAGGCTGATTATTAATTACATTTAGTCCCAAAAATTCAAACAAAATAATTTATACTCAGATAATTTATGTGCATAATTTGTGTGAGTACCTAACTGAACATATTTCACATTTGTAATTACATGTTTTGTTTCAAACTGAAAATATTTGAGCTAATGCCAGTAGGCAAGAATACCTAGGACTAAAACTAAATTGATGTCTGCAAACATAAGTCTAGATAATCAACAGAAATAATTTTTTAACAACGAATGTATGTGAAAGCAATTTGTCCATTTGGTTCTGCACTTATTTGGTTATCAGAAAGATGCAGAATGATATTTATACATATGATATTAACCTGTATAGATTACTGTTTTAATGGCAGAAGGACTTCCCTTATTTAAATTCTTGCAATATTTTGACATTGCTGTTTGAATAAACATTAACCAGCTCAATATGTCAAAGTAAAATTTTTACTTCCACTAAAGATGTTGCATTATATGTGCCATATTTCTACACAATAATTGATAGTCAATAATAGAATCTTTCAAAAATAAAGAGATATTGGTAGCTTAAATTCTTAATGGGGTAGGTTAGAAATGAAAGTTTCTCATAGAAATGAATTTTTCCTGTACTCATGAAAAATTTCTAATTGTTAACATTATTTCAGGTAATTTATATACTTAAATGAAAAGGTTTACAATGGTAATTTTACTGAATTACTGAATCAATAAATAAAAACCACATTGCATATTATCAGTCATAGTTTCAACCATAATTATTACATTTTAATTATTAAATTTTTAAAATGTAATGCATTTTTTGGACTTACCTTTTCTAATGATAAAACTTTTAATAGAAACAAAAAAGTGAAAAAAAGCTTTAGGAGACTATTTTAAAATATTTTCTGAGTTAATTAAATACGTCTTAAGTACATTTAATAACATTACACAGGGTACATGATCAAAACAAAACCTGCTTATTTAGTAACCAATAGATCCCTTTAGAAGACAAAACTTAGATAAGTCATTTTTATTACTAAAATATTTATCAGGATACTTACAGGATGGATACAAATGTCCACCCCAAATATAATCTTAGACTTTTAGACTATGCAAATTACCATGAAAGTAATACTGAAATAAAATGGCCAAATGTTGAAAATGTTTAGAATTTTTTATTCATTCTATAAGTAGCTCAGGTAGTGTTTTTAAATGTCTAAAAATGAATAATAAAGAAATAATAAAGGGGAAAATCGACAATTGACACAATATTTTTTCTGAAAATTGACATGTATGGGAAGTAATTCTCATTATAACTTTAAAACTTAATTTTAAAAAAGAACAAATTGTCCACAATATTAGAGGGTAAATCAATATTGCTTTACGGTAGATTGCAAAAATGGTCACACATTCTTCCCCTTTCTGTGTCCATACTCCCCTTTGTGAAACTTTGCTTTCCATTATGAGTGGGTCCAATTGTGGGTCCAATTATGTGAGTTGCCTTGTTCAATGAGAGTCAGTGAAAATGAAAGTAACAAAGGCTTAAAAAGTTCTTACACAGTGGGATTTGTCCTCTTTCCTGCTGTTTTGGGATTCCTATGAATACTATTTACTGAAAAAGCCCAGGCTGGTTTGCTGAAAAAGGAAAGACAAATGGCCCAGGTACTTTCATGAGGAAGAGGGCTGCCCTGCTGAGAGGCAGCAGGCCACAGACAAATGAGTGAACCCACGTGAGTCAAGCTGAGAGCATTCAAAGTACCATCGACAAAGAATTAAAAGATACACAAATGTTATATTTGCTCATCACAAGTTTTACTGATACAAAAATTGATTCTGGGAGTGAGGCATTACTATTAAAAAATCCTGAAACATTTGGCATCAGATTCAGGGTCAGGTTTTGGTTGGCAATGCAAAAGAGTCTAGGGAATTGTTAGGAGACACTAGATAACATCCCAAACAAAACAATTTTAAAAAATTGAACTACAAAAGCAGAGAGTAAACTGCTAAAGTGGATTTGCTAACTGGTGACCCAGGTTACATAGTTGTGAAACAAATGGTAAAAACTGTTTCCTGTTTTAAACTGAAACATAAAACAAGTGTAATGTACTTGTAGATCTTAAGATGATTTTTCTAGAACATGACAAATGTGCCAGTGGACATCTATACACTCTGTATGGTAATGTTCAGAAAGAAAAGGAAGAGTTATTGGAGTCCATTGGAAATTTAAACTCTTTCTCAGTTCCCATTTCTCAAACCAGACAGAAAGTACACATGACCTGAAGATCAAATCAAAAGTGTAGCTGCAATACACTTGGTTGAGATCTTTGAAATATTTAGGCAGTGAGTAGTATAAACTCCCAGCTAGAAAAAGAAAGGGATATATTAAAAAAAAATAGATTTTTATTATCACTAGCCTGGCCACCCAAAGTAGAGAGAAGCCTACCTTAAAAGGAATTGTAAATGTGGTTTTTAGGTCATAACAATGTCTCAACTAAGAAATTTGCAAAGTTTTAAAGGAATTGTCCTGTCATCTCAAATTGAAAGAGGCGAAGTTTAACATCAAGACAGGACTTTACGGTTTTAACTTTCTGTCCTTTGTAGTCAGAATTAGAAAGCTCTTCAGCTACAAATTTAAGATATTTATTAATGAAAGTGATCTTTTTGAATATTAGTGCCATGGGCTAAAGATAATTATGGGCTACATTTGATGTTCTTAAACATATTAGTCTCAAGACTTCTTTGTTCTCATACAAATTATTCAGACTTCAGAGAGCTTTTCATTATGTGGTTATATCCCTACTTACCAATTAGATATTACAACTGAATTGAAAAATGTTTATTTAAAACAGGAATAAACCTACTAATGATATCATCCTGCATTTTAAGAAAAAATATTTTTCATAACACAGTAATTTGAGTAGAAAAAGTGACATTGTTTCTCATTTTCAAGTGCTGTGGTTTGAATGAGTCCTTTCAAGTTCATATCAGAAGCTTAATGTCCAGTGCAACAGTGTTGAGAGTTAGGACCTTTAAGAGGCAATTAGGTTATGAGGGTCCTGCCTTTCTGAATGAATTGATGCCAAATTTGGGGAGTGTCCAAGTTATCTTAGCAGTGGGTTCCTGATAAAAGAATGAGTTCAGCCTCATCCAGTCTCTTTTCTTTCTCTCTTTCATGCCTACTCTTTCACCATTCCCCTTCGACCATGGGAAGACATAGCAAGAAGGCCCTCATCAGATATGAATTTCTTCATCTTGAACTTCCCAGATTCTGTAACTATAAGAAATGCATCTTCAGGCTGGACGTGGTGGCTCACGCCTGTAATCCAGCACTTTGGAAGGCCAACATGGGCGGATCACCTGAGGTCAGAAGTTCCAGACCCACCTGGCCAACATAGTGAAACCCTGTCTCTACTAAAAATACAAAAATTAGCCAGGCACGGTTGCAGGCATCTGTAATCTCAGCTACTCAGGAGGCAGAGGCAGGAAAATTGCTTGAACCCAGGAGGTGGAGGTTGCAGTGAACCAAGATTGTGCAATTTTGCTCCAGCCTTGGGGACAAGAGCGAGATTGTCTCAAAAAAAAGAATTGCATCTTCATTCTTACAAATATCTGGTCTCAAGTTTTTTTTTTTATAGTTGCACCAAACAAACTGGAACAGCAAGCCTTCTTTTTTATGATGATCTAAATAGAATAAATCTGAATTCCCAAACATTCTGCATTAAATCAGTTGTCATATGTTGCTGTGGTTGAAGTATATAAAGAAAATGTAGCCTCTGACAAATATATAGAAGAAAAGTGGAATTGTATTTTCATAAACTTTTTACATTATTTTGGATATTCTTATCAATAATAGCTCAAAACGTGACATGTCACAGACTCTTAAAATCCATACCATTACCTTGCAGTTTGAATGGATCTTTTACTATTTATGGCTTTGGGATACTATACATGGGTCTCCTGAAAATGTAGGCAATTTATTTGTGAACCCTTTTTAAACATTTTATTTCATTTTATTTTAAGTTCTAGGATACATGGGCAGGACATGCAGGTTTGTTACACAGGTAAACGTATGCTTTGGCTGTTTGCCACACCTATTAACCTGTTCACCTAGATATTAAGCCTGACATCCGTTAGTTATTTGTCCTGATGCTCTCCCTCCCCCCAAGCCTCCTGACAAGCCCAGTGTGTGCTGTTCCCCTCCCTGTGTCCATCTGTTCTCACTGCTTAGCTCCCATCTATAAGTGAGAAAATGCAGTATTTGGTTTTTTGTTCCTATGTTAGTTTGCTGAGGGTAATGGCTTCCAGCTCCTTCCATGTCCCTGCCAAGAACATGATCTTGTTTTTTTGTTTTTTTAAATGGCTGCATATTATTCCACGGTGTATATGTACCACATTGTCTTTATCCAGAAAGATGGGCACCATTGATGGGCATTTGGATTGATTCCATGTCTTTGCTATTGTAAATAGTGCTGAAATAAACATACATGTGCATGCGTCTTTATAATAGAATGATTTATATTGCTTTGGGTATATACCCTGTAATGGAATTGCCCAGTTAAATGGTATTTCTGGCTCTAGGTAGTTGGGGAATCTCCATGCTGTTTTCCACAATGGTTGCACTAATTTATGCTCCCACCAACAGTGTAGAAGCTTTCCTATTTCTCCACAGCCTCATCAGCATCTGTTGTTTCTTGACTTTTTAATAATCGCTATTCTGTCTGGCATGAGATGGTATCTCATTTTAGTTTTGATTTGTATTTCTCTGATGGTCAGTAATGTTGACCTTTTTCTCATATGTTTGTTGGCCACATAAATGTCTTATTTTGAGAAGTGTCTGTTCTTGTCCTTTGCCCACTTTTTACTTTTTTGTTTCTTTGTAAATTTGTTTAAGTTTCTTGAAGATTCTGGATATCAAAGCTTTGTCAGACGGATACATTGCAAAGATTTTCTCCCATTCTATAGGTTGTCTGTACCCCTCATGATAGGTCCTTGTGCTGTGCAAAAGTGCATCAGTTTAATAATATCCCATTGGTCAATATTTTCTTTTGTTGCAATTGCTTTTGACATTTTCTTTATAAAATCTTTGCCCACGTTTATGTGCTAAAAGGTATTGCCTAGATTTGCTTCTAGAGTATTTATAGTTTTGGTTTTACATTTATGTCTTTAATTCATCTTTAGTTAAATTTTGTATAAGGTTTGTAAAGAAGTGGTCCAGTTTAAATTTTCTTCATATGGCTAGCTAGTTTACCCAGCACCATTATTAAAAAGGGAATCCTTTCCTCATTGCTTGTTTTTGTCACGTTTGTCAAAGATTACATGGTTGTAGATGTATGGTCTTATTCCTGAGATCTTTGTTCTATTTCATTGGTCTATGTGTCCGCTTTTGTGCTAGCACCAAGCTGTTTTGGTTACTCTCGCCTTGTAGTCTAAAGTTTGGTAGTGTGATATCCATGAGTATGGAATGTTTTTCCATTTGTTTGTGTTCTCTCTGATTTCCTTGAGCAGTGGTTTGTAGTTCTCCTTGAAAAGTCTCACTTTCCTTGTTAGCTGTATTCCTAGGTATTTTATTCTTTTTGTAGCAATTGTAAATGGGAGTTCATTCATGATTTGGCTCTCTGCTTGTCTATTCTTGGTGTATAGGAATGCTTATAATTTTTGCACATTGATTTGGAATCCTGAAACTTTGCTGAAAAGTTTTTTTATCAGCTTAAGAAGCTTCTGGGCTAAGACGATGGGGTTTTCTAGATATAGGATAATGTCACCTGCAAACAGAGACAGTTTGACTTCCTTTCTTCCTATTTGAATATACTTTATTTCTTTCTCTTGCCTGATTGCTGTGGCCAGAGCTTTCAATAATATGTTGAATAGAAGTGGTAAAAGAGGGTATCCTTGTCTTGTGTTGGCTTTCAAGAGGAAAACTTATAGCTTTTGCCCATTCAGTGTGATATTACCTGTGGGTTTGTCATAAATGGCTCTTATTGAGGTATATTCCATTAATACCTAATTTATTGAGAGTCTTTAACCTGAAAAGATGTTGAATTTTATCAAAGGCCTTTTCTGCATCTATTGAGATAATTATGTAATTTTTGCCTTTAGTTCTGTTTATATGATGAATCACATTTATTAATTTGCATACATTGAACTCCTTGCATCCTGGGGAGGAAGCCCACTTGATCATGTTGGATAATCTTTCTGATGTTTCAGTTTCCCAGTATTTTATTGAAGATATTTGCATTGATGTTCATCAGAGATATTGGCCTGAGGTTTTGTTGTTGTTGTTGTAAATGATGACACATTGCATCATACGATATCAAAAATAACATTTCTGTAATGTTACCATGGATCTCATAAAAAGAGTTTTATGTATTGGGAAGCTGTCAAGCTTGTGATGGTGGGCAAAATTTGTCTTCAATTCTAATACATGCTCAAAAGCTCAAATTTTGTCACTGGCTACAAATACAGTCATTTGTCCTTCTTGAAGTTACAGATGGACTTCATTCATTTTTAATAAATTATATATGAAATACCCCGGTTTGAATTGTCACAGGTTGTCAGTTATCCATTTAAGTAAAAATCTAGATTCCATGAAAAAAACTGCTCTATTCATATTGGACCTCCATTATATAAATTCTTTTCCTTGATACAAGTGTTATACCTCAACATGTAGCAAATGTTCTTTATGGATCCTTCCCATTTCTTGACAGAATATTTTAAAACATCGAATACTATTACTATAGTCACCAAGTTGTGCTATCAAATACTAGAGGGTTGAAATTTCATAATTTTATGGTTTCAGCAAGGACAAAGCAAAACTGGTTTTCTTCCCTTGTGAGTGTGTGATAGTGAAGAATACCCCTGGTGGAGGCACCACGATTTGTGCTAATTTTACACACCATTGTTTTTGAACCATCAGTATGAATGTAAACACAGTAAAAAAGAAAAAAAAAAAGCAAATAATATCCTGGCAAACTTATGAAGGTAACTTTTATCTGGGACCCTTTGAAAGGACCTGTGGTATACCAGCTAAGCAAATACTACTTTTGAGAATCTGAGAACCACTCCTAAGATGTGCAGAAACCAAGGGACTTAGAGCCACTCTGAGAGAGGAGAACTGGGATCTAGTCCAGAAAAACTCATGCTCCAGAGTAAGGTAATGCTGGCAATATTTCCCCTATGGAATTTCAGAATAACTAGGCACAAGTGACTTTGTGTTTCTCACCATCCTGACACTTTTTGAATGTGGAATAGGTCTATTGTAGGAAAGTTATTCTTATCTCAAAATTGTATACTTAGGGTTGATATGCATGTAGGGAAAGAGGGACAGTTACATGATCAAAAACAGCAGAATTCAAAAATCCAAATCCGCATATCATAGAGATCATGAGATCCCAAACTTTAAGCCTGATACTGTGATTGGATGACTGGGTGACTGCATTATGCTTGAGGCATCCATGAAAAGTTTATGTCCAGAGCACCAGACATGGGAGGCTGTACAAATCATCACAAACTGTACTTCCTCTTGTGTCCATACCTTCCTGCCATGCATCTGTGAATGGGATCTTACTCTCTGGGCTTGTGCCTATGTCTTATTTTGGCCAAAGGGTGAATAACAAACAAGATATAATCAGAGGATGTAAAAGCACTTGCAGAGTATGGCTTTTCTTTCTTGTTGCTCTTAAGAATTTGAGCCTTTTTGAAAAGTTATTGATGTAATTTCATGTTATTTGGTTGCATGAAGTTGTCCTTAACCACTAAGGTTTATCAAGATTTTTATGCAGACTTATACATGTCTAGGATCCTGTTATCAAGGCAGTTATGATTATCAGTTTCCTGCCTTTTCCTCACCATCACAAAACACTCAGTTAAATAAAAATTGTCATTTTTTAGACGACCACTCAATATAATGCTTAAGAATGTGATCTCCTCTCTGTGACAGAACCCAGGAACTAATTGCTAAATACATAATGTTGATATATTCAAGAAAGAATTAAAATTGTCCTTCAGTTTTGAGGTCATGTATAAAGTTTAACCATGTTATAAAGTATCTATTCCATATTAGAAATGGCTAGTCGACAGCTTATACTTCTCAAAATTCATATTGCTGTGCACACAAACTAAGTTTCTATATGTAAAGTTAGTAAGTCTTTTTGTGTTACCCCCAAATAAAGGCAATGATTAATTTTTCCCAGTGCCAATACAATTTTGACCTAAGCACTCAAGGTAGATACTCTACATTTTAAAGCTTGAATCAGGCACAGCCCTATGGGAAAGCAGACACAACATTGACTTTTAAATGTGCAGTTTTAAAATAAACTGTTTTTCTTTTTTTAAATGAAACAGAAATCAAAACAAAAGAATTTTATAAAAGACAACATGTGAAAAACCCCAGGGTAATAGAAGGTGGGACCTTTGTGGCCCAGTTACCCTTGCTGATCCAGCTCAAAGGCAGCCAACCTCAGCTGAGTGGTAACTGACCACAGAGGCATATGTAAGCCCAGCTGCCACGAGTAAATCTAACCAACTGAGCCCAGTGGACTTACCACCTTTCAGAATCATGAATTCAACAAATAATTGTTTTTAACTGTTAAATCATGCAGACTGTTATTCAACCAGAGTTAACCGATACACACTGTATGTTTCCTCTTGATGGAATATTGAGTGTTCTTTACAAATAATTGTATTATTCTTTGCTCATGAGATTCCTCTGTTTTGAATTGTCCTATGTCTTGCTCTACCTTATATAGTCTTACTCATTTAATCTTCTACAGTATTCTTTTAAATCTGTTGTTGATATTTAATGGAATGTCTATATCAATTGATCTGCTTATAACTATAACCATAACTAATAAAATCTTAGAAATAAGGAATAAGACTTTTGATCAGATATAACATGAAAATGAACTGTTTAAAACTCATTTTGAATATAAAATATAAAAAATGCCAAACATATAGTAATATTAAGAAAATTACATTAAAAATAGGTATCTCTTCCATACATGATAAATCTGCAGATGTCATTTTTATTTGGATAGAGGCTATATAATTTTTTACATTTGTGTGTGTGTATACACACACACACACACACACACACACACACACATATATATATTTCTTTCCTTCTAAAGAAATGCCTCAGATTCCGTGATATTGACCTCATAATTTATTTTTAGTAACAATAGCTAGGCTATCTACAGATTTGTTATTCTTATGGTTTTGTGAGTGTGGTAGTTGAGTTGTATTTTATTTCATTTACTTTATTTTGTTTTCTTTTGTCTTTACTAATAGTGTGTCAATGAGTGTACTTAATACATCTTGCTTAACATGTGAGACAACATTTCTGGAATAACTTTCCAGAATCAGAGTTGTTTTATTAAAAAGTCCTCTTATTTTATCATATAACTTTATTTCCTTGCTTATTTATTTCCTTATTTTTTTTAATCCTGTCATATTGAAATGCATCATTGGGTGATCTGGCAGTTCCTGTAGCATAGTATCATTATATGAAGGAGGTATGCCAAAAATAGTTTGAAATATTTTGTATTCAAACATAAGTTACATTTAGAGTATGAAATATGATGTAAGTAGCAACTGATGACAATAGAGTTCTTCAGTTTTCTTTGAACAAATGTATACACTTTAATACATTACATATCTCACATTTCTAAAACATATTACTTAAGTTTGTACATTGTATTTTTTTCAGATGAAGAATTATATTTAGTTTCTTAATATATATTACTTATATGTGAAAATCACAATTAAATTATTTATCACTTTATCAAGTTTATTTAAAGGTAAGAATATTCTCATTTAGCAATGACATAAAATCAAATTACCTGGGAGAACACACAGACAGACATACAGGTACACATCACTAAGTATGTCATATAAATTCAGACAGATATTCACATGTTCCTGGATCAACACAGACATTGTAGAAAATCTCATTTCCACATATGTGTGTACCATGCCCTGCAATGCTATTGTTTAAAATACATAGAAGCTACTGTCTTCTTCAGCTTTCTTATTTAATTTTGTTCCACCACTGCTTCAAATCTATTTTATTTTTCCTATTGTTGTGTTTGCTTGTTATTAAAGAAAAAAATGAATTTCTACAAACTACATATAAATAAATACAATATTTAATTATACCTATGGTCAATTTATAGCTCTTTTCTCTTAATAACTACCTTAATATTTGACTTCCTATGAGGGAAAATCTCCTAAATAAAACACAAAATGATAAAAAAAAAAAAAGAACTCTCCAAACATTCTAGTTGCCTTCAAAAAAGGCAAATCAAATATTTAACTAAATATTTAGTTTGTGGACAAATGTGCTGGAGTTACTTAGTGCAGCTATTACAGGCATACAGATAGATTCATTTAATTTGCTGGCAATACAAATAAACCTAAATATAATTTTAATATATAAATCAGTTTGAACAATTATCTCTCATAATTAAAAGTGAACTATTTTTTTTACATTGCAGTTAGTTATATCACCACAGTCATCTTTCACTTGTATTATTGCACAAAGTAGAGAAAATAGGACTTTTAGGCAAAACCGCACTGTAAAACTTCTGTTTTACCTGATGCATTTCCTGCCTACACAAACTCATTCTGATATTTCACAGAACAAAACGTTTTCTTTATTTCATTCTTCCCACCATGACCTCAGCATCTCCCTCTCTCTAACCCTTTCTTTTATCCTCTATCTAATTTTCTCTTCTATACCCTTCCCCCATTTATCTTTTCTCTTCCCCTCTTTCCTTCACCACTCTTCTCTCCCCGTGATAACTTTTTGCCTCCTCTTCTTTTCTCTTTTAGAGATGGATATTTGGATAAGTGGGTGAAGATTAAGTCACTATCAATTATTCATACAAAGACTATACTTTCTAGGGAATCAAAGGAATACTTATTATCTGAACTAGACCACTTAGCCATAGAACCAAAACCATTAATATGGAGCTGTGTTCTATTTGCTTTTCTTTTTCTTTTTTGTCTTTTCTGTGTTTCTATAGTAAGCATCTGCAAGACATCTGGTAGATAACCTGACTTTTGTTCGGTAAATAAATTTAAGGGACTTCAAGAGAGAAGTCTTTTTCTAGTTCATGGTCTGTTATCCCCAGGGCATGGTTCAAAAAGGCAACTAGATGTCAGTCCATCACACTCACACTACAGTAAGCGGGAATGGGGAAAAGGAGAGGGAAAAAATGAGAATGAGCACAGTTCTATCATGTCTGTTTTACTGAAGGTTCCAAAGCTGTATAGGATACATCTGCTTTCTTTCCATTGTTTAAAACTAGGCACTCCTAGCTTCACAAAATGTCATTTTGTGAAATATTTTTATTCTGTGAAAGAAAATGTAGAGCTCAAATTTGAAGGTTCTATACTATAAGAGGAAGAGAGAACAAATATCGAAGGACTGCTAGTTGGTCCTACTATAGTGTTTACTAAATTGGACCAATTGTTATTCTCTATTGTATAGCCTTAGAATTTCAGTGGTTACGTTGAGGAGCAAGTTCCATGTATTATAGCTTAATTTGAGTCCAATTCTGACAGAATCTCTTCTATAACATTCCATAGATAGATACATGAGAGATAGAAATACACACACATGTGTATATATATATAAAAATACATATATGTGTACATATTTGTGTGCATATATATATAGATATCATATATACATTTTTATCTATAATGGAAACTCTCAATCTACTCTAAAAGTCTATAGTTTATCATTTATTTTACATGGAGTATGAACATTAATATTATACTGGAATATATACATGATAAATTGTTTATTACCATGTTTCCAAAATTTTATAGAGGACTACATATATATATATATACACATGTATATATACATGTATACGTATATATATATATATACGTGTGTTTATATTTATATACACACATATATATATGAGAGTATGTGTGTGTACATATATATATACATATATATATATGAGAGTATGTGTGTGTGTGTGTGTGTGTGTGAGATATGTATGTGTGTGTATGTGTTGATACATGGAGAAAGAGATCTTGAAACTATCAAATGTATGTACATTACCTCAAAATTGTTTATAGCCAATGAACTGGTGTGAATAGATCAACTATTGTGATATAAACACATGACAGAGAGATATAGACACGTTTCCTGTTAATTTTATTTTATTTTTTTTGTCAATTACTATGTTTTTGGCCCTGAGTCCAACACCAGACGCATTACAATAGGAGCAGATTAAGAAACTGAGGAAAAGTGGAAAGCAGGTCTAACACAGTCAGTTGACTGGCCCAGTTGTCAATCTGCCTTGAGTGTGTAGCAGTTTGCTTCTGTCTTCTAGCATATCCACATACCAGCCTTCATAAAAATCCCTTATGAAACTGGGAGAACAGTCTGCCATTAGGGATATGTTGATGATTCCCAATGACCTTAAATTAAAGTCATATGGTCCTCAAGGCTTTAAAAAGCTTACACCAACTTTATACCATTGTTTTCACATCACATTTTTACTGAAACTCAACTAAGAATGAATTGACCTCTCACTATTCCTTACGTAAGATATATTTAATTTTTGAAGCTACTGATTCATCTTTTGGTTAGCCCCAAATATTTCCTGTCAATCAATATCCTCACCTTTTTTTTTCTTAAATGACCCAGGGCTTGTTCTGTTGACCAAGCTGGAGTGCAGTGGCACAATCATGGCTCACTGCAGCCTCACCCTCCCACACTCACTGGATCCTCCCACCTCAGCTTACGGAGTAGCTGGGACTATAGGCATGCACCCCTACTCTTGGCCAATTTTGTTTTTTGCATTTTTTGTAGAAACAAGGTTTTGCCATGTCACCCAAGCTGTTCTTGAACTCCTGAATTCAAGCAATCTGCCCACCTGAGCCTCCCAGAGTGCTGGTATTACAGGTGTGAGCAACCGTAGCTGGCTATCCCAACTTCTTTTAAAACTCTGCTTTATACTCAATCTCCAAGGAAGATTTTTCTTTAAAGATAATTTTTTTAGCTATTACTAGTTGTGTACATCTTTCTATGATCCTTGTTTCTGCCATCAGCACCATTCTATCACTTCCATGGTAGCACTGTATAAATGCATAGTGTTGTATTATGACTCAATAAACGCTCTGTAGACTAAATATCACTTTATTAGGTAAATTTAATAAAAAGTTGTCTGTAGAGATTACTCGTTTTTTGAAGTAGTGATGTTTCATGCTAAGTTATTCATATTACAGTCTGTTGACTTCTGTGATCTTGGCAATATCTACACAAAGCTCTCCTGACGAATTTGGAAGTTGCTAGGTTGTTAGTATCTGTGACACTGAAACAATTGGTTTTGTATAATTAATTGCCCTATTCAAAGTCATAGCATCTTTGAATGAGAGAAGAAGAATGTACAATTAGTGTTGATGACCACATAATGAGATATGAAAAGCTGAAAGAGATTAATATAAACTCAGTGTGAAGATACTTCCATAACTATCCCAGAGTAACATATTGGTTACAGACAGTCATTACCATTTGCATGATCAAGACTATTTTTCCATTTTCCTTTCATATACCCCTAAGATACTTTTACTGCTTAAGAAAATACCTTAAATACTTACAATTCTAATGGGGAGTAATTTTCTGCTAAATTAATTTGTTAGAAGTAATCTCCCACTGACTTAGTGTACTCTTTGCATGCTCCAGAAATTTTAGCTATTCGAGGTGTTCAAATTAGTAGTGTTTTCCAGAGATAATGGAGATCATTTGAACCTCATGGGATCACTTGAACCTCATGGCACACATCAGGGATATAAAAGAATTTTCAGTGATTCATCTCTCAGTTAAAGAGAAGGAAACTTATGGCTACATTGTTCACATAAAATAGAGTTAAAAAAAATAACATCACCTATACATACTCGTTTTTGGTAAATTTGTTTGAAAAATTAGCTGAATTGCAATAGAAAATAGTAGATTGTGACAGAAAATACAAAGAAAATATTTTAAAGTCCAGCTTTATTTACTTATCATGTCTCACATTTTCTTCTCAATTCTTTTTTTTTCCTTCCTGAGTGCCGTAGTTATTAAAAATCAGCTGCAAAAGTACATCTGCGTCTCCTCCTATCTTCCCTGGCATAGGCTAATTCTGAGTAGATATACTGCAACAAATTGTTAGTAGGCAATTGGGAATTTCTACCTGGAATAAGTGGCTATGATACAGTAAAAATATTGGCAAATGAAATTGCTTACTGTTGTATATAATAGAACAGCCAGTGATGATTTGTTTTTGTCCTTCCTATCTGCCAAGATGCTAAAATGAGAAACTACTTTTTTTCTTTGTGGTAAGTATTTCATTTCCAATCTCCTGCAGGTTAAAGATTCTTTAGCATTTTCTTTGTAGTAAGTCATTGGTTTCATTTCAAGTAAACTCAAGTGAAACTTAAAATATTTACCAGGCATATGACAATGTGGTCTATTTATATTAATAAATATGAACCTATTATTAGTAAGATTACTATGCTTATATTCCTGCAGTGACCTTAAAAGCATGGTTAATTTGGTATATTTCCCCTTTACCCATAGAGTTATGCATTATAAATGTAGTTCAGTTGTTGTTTTCAATTCTGTCATCCAAGTTAAATGCGAAATGTGTATTTCATTATGATTCTCAGTTAACTAAAAAAGCAATGTTTAGGCACACAACAATCAAATATATTAAGCCACTCCAATCACATATGGTCATACTCCCCATAATAACATTTTGGTCAATAATGGATCCATATACAATGACAGTCCCATAAGTTTATGATGGGACTGAAAATTTCCTATTGTCTAGTGACAACGTAGCCATCAAAACATCTTAGCACAAAGCACTACTCATGTATTTGTGGTGATGCTAGTGTAAACAAACCCACTCTGCTGTGAATGGTATAAAAGTACAGTACATACAATTATGTGCAGTATATAACACGATAATAAACAACAATGCTACTGGCTTATGTATTTACTATACTATTCTTAATAGTATTTTAGAGTAGACTCCTATACTTGTTAAAAAATAAGTTAACACAACCTCAGGCAGCTCATTGAGGAGATATTCCAGAAGAAGGCATTGATGTCATCAGAGATGACAGCTCAATATGTATAACTGTCCCTGGGACAAGATGTGGCGGTGTCCCTTGTCCCTGGGACAAGACAGGGATGTTGATGATGCTGAGCTGGTGTAGCTCTAGGCCAGAGTGTGTGTGTTTGTGTCTTTACTTTTAACATAAATAGTTTTAAAAGAAAAAGAAAAAGCTTATAGAATAAGGATTTAAAGAAAATATTTTTGTACAGCTGTACCACATGTTTGTGTTTAATCTAAGCATTATAAAAGAGAGAAGAAAAGTAAAAAAATTTTGTAAAGAAGGTACAATAAGCTAAGATTAATGTGTTGTTTAAGAATGAAAATATAACTTTAGTGTTCATAAAGTTTACAGTAGTGTACAGTAATGACCTAGGCCTTCAAATTCACTCACCCCTCACTCACCGACTCCTCTAGAGCAACTTCAAGTTTTGTAAGTTCCATTTATGGTAAGTGTTGTATTCAAGTATACCATTATTTATTTTTTATATTGTATTTTTACTTTTTATGATTAGATAGGATTAGATACATAAATACCATGATGTCATACTTTCCTCCACTATTCAATACAGTAATATGCAGTATAGGTTTTTAGCCTAGGATCAATAGGCTATACCATTTAGCCTATGTGTGTATTAGGCGATATCAGCTTAAGTTTGTATGAGTAAACTCTCTGTATTATTTGGAAAGAGATTCCACATTCACTACTTTCCCAGAAGTGACTGGAATTCAATGCAGACCAAGAACAACTGACACTGGCAACCCTCCCCGCCTACCACTTTTATGTGACACCATGGGACCCAGAGTAGGAATGTCAATTTCCTTTAGTTTAGTCACATAGCCTGTGCTCAGCCTTGTGTTCTCTTTTTCATGAGCCACCCTCTGCTGTTCTCTTTATTCCAGATTTGTTTCTACTTTCCCACACTATTTATGTCCATCAATATTGGTATACTACTCCCATTGAAGAATAGCATTTGCCATGTGTGAAAAATTAAAATGTATTGAACAATTGGCTGAGTAACAGAATAAAGTACAATTTCAAACCAGGTACTGATAAAAGTTTCCCCGTATTTTTAAATCCTAAGAAATCAAAGCATTTTATGTAAAATCCAGTTACCTGATATAATGGTTGTACTGGAGATATTAAAACTTAGAGGAATGCATTCATTACTTAAGGAATTCACAATATGGTAAATTCAACAGATACATAAATGAGTAATTATAATAAAAATTAAAAATTAGAATAAAATTTTGAAAAAATAATAGCTAATATTTTTAATCCCTTACCATATGACAAGACATAAAATTTTAATAAAAAGATTTTAACTTTCACAAAAAAACTTTGAAATAAGTCATATGGTAATCTTTATTCTATAAGCAAACAGATACGAAAATCAAATACTTTTTCCAAGCAAGCTCAGTAGTTGCAAGCTGTTTAGGAATTCAAACACAGCCAAGCTGGCTGTAATGTGAATGCCCTTCAACTATGTGTGCACCCATTTTATCTTTGGAAGTAACATTTTGAAATGCAGATGGATAATGAGTTGTAGCATGAGGATTAGAACTCAACATCAGAATCACAGTTTAGAACCAAAAGGAATTTAGATAATATGCAGTATAATTATCTAGTAAAGGAACCTGTTTCGCCTACACTTCTATATGTTCTGTAAGTTTTCTGAGTCCTTCTGATCACCGCTCATTTCTCATGTATATTAGTATATCCAGACCCTGCACGTGACCTTTTATATGGTAAGCTTCCAATCACTGCTTCTCAAAAAGATTAAAGGAAGAGTGAGATGTGTCAGAAATGATGGCACAAATATTTATGGAGAGCTATTCAGAATATACAGTCTCCAGAGAGTGTTAAAAGTTGTTGACATAAGAACATAATAAGTTGAACTGGGGAAAGTGTGTAGGGAGACTAGAAAAAAGGAGAAGTCAAATCAGAATAGGATTTGCTCCTCAAATCATTACAGTTTGGGTGTCCTAGGATTTGATGTTTACAATCTACACATTTCCTCTACATATACACCTATTTTCACATCTTCAAATAAGTGAGCCAGTATTCACAAATTTCCTCCTCCATTTCAATTTTTCTGGTCCAAATTGTTCCAGTTTTGCATTGACTTACTAGATATTTCCATTTGGGTGTGTCACAGAACATTAAATAAATCATATCCAAAATGGAGTTTACCATGTCACTCCAAAATGATTTTTGTACCTCTATTTTGCCCAGTTAAATGGGATAATCACCAACCCAATCTATCTGAATGTCTTCCTTGCATCTCATCATCATATTAGTCATGCACAATCTCATGAATTTTTACATAATGTCATTTTCAAGCAGGGGCAATTATGTAATCTTTTTCACACCCCCAATTTCATTGTCCATTTTATGATTACATATTTCAAGACAAAAATCAGATTTTTTGTGTGATTTTTTTTCTTAAATTCTCTCAGCAAAGTTATTCAATTCTTGGCTCCATAATTCACTGACTAGAGAATATGAATAACTGCAAGTCTCTACCTCTTTCCCTCTTTCCTATTGAAACCGCCTTTGCCAAATTATGACTGAAATGGTGAAAGAGATCTAACTCAACTGACTCCAGCTTGCTTCTAACCTCCAAGCTGTCCTTGTTCATTCCTGGGTGTAAGCTGAACTAACTTTGGGAGTGTGATGGTTAATACTAAGTGTTAACTTGATTGGATTGAAGGATGCAAGGTACTGATCCTGGGCGTGTCTGTGAGGGTGTTGTCAGAGGAGATTAACATTTGAGGTGGTGGGCTGGGAAAGGCAGACCCACCCTTAATCTATGTGGGCACCATCTAATCAGCTGCCATCCTGGCCAGAATATAAAGGAGGCAGAAAAATGTGAAAAGGCTTGGCTTGACTGGCTTAGCCTCCCAGTCTACATCTTTCTCCTGTGCTGGATGCTTCCTGCCCTCAAACATTGGACTTCAAGTTCTTTAGCTCTGGGACTTGGATTGGCTTCCCTGCTCCTCATCTTGCAGATGGCCTATTGTGGAATGTTGTGATCATGTAAGTTAATATTACTTCATTATTCCCATATATATATATATATACATGTATATATGGGGAAGTAATGAAGTAGTATTATAAATATAATAGGAGATATATCTGTAATAGGAGAGAGAGATATATATAACATACATATATAATAGGCTATATATATATATAATAGGAGAGAGAGATACAGATATAATAAGACATATACATATATCTCCTATTAGTTCAGTCCCTCTAGAGGGAGAAACTTATAGTTTAAAACAAAGACAATAACAGCCCTTTCTCAAAGCAGACCTCCTTCTTGCCTGGGGACTAGATGCCCCCTTAAACTGCTCCTAAGATCAGTGATTGAGATATTTTGCAGACCCTACACTTGATGGATCAGCTGGCACCTCCCTTATTGATAAACTGGCTGATCTGATCTTATGGCCTCCACCCAGGAACTGACCTAGCACAAGAAGTCAGTTTCAACTCACTATGATTTCATCTTTGACCAATCAGCACTCCTGGCTCACTGGTTTCCCTGCTACCCACCAAGTTGTCTTCAAAAATTCTGGTCCCTGAATGCTCTGAGAGACTGATTTGAGTAATAATAAAACTCCAATTTCCCATGCGACCAGCTCTGCATGAATTAATCTTTCTCTATTGAAATTCCCTTGTCTTGAGAAATTGGCTCTGTCTAGGCAGCAGGCAAGGTGAACCCACTGGGCTGTTATGCTATCAAATCTTCAAAGATTAAAGATTCATTAGTCCATGCTTTTAAGAAAAAAAATATAGCAACCCATTTTTGTTGTTGTTCTAGCAAAATAGTTCAACTCTATAATTTGCTTGTAGAATTGAAATATGTGACTTACATTTTAACATAGAGAGAAGGTTATTACCCCTTAGCCAAAGTGTGAGCAATGATTATTCAGCAGAACAAAGAACAAAGAATGTTAAGTCTCCTGTAATGTTTGTATGTGCAGATACAACTATAAGTACAAATACAAATATGTATAAATATGTGATAAATTTTATTAAAAATAAAACATGGAATAGTTAGTCTTTAATTCAATCTATAAATTAACATGCCAGTTATACTTTTAATTATAATTTCCCAGAAAATAAGATTTAATTTTCTTTTCTGAGAACAATTATTCATGTTAAATCTTCAGAAAGAAAATATTTTCCATGCAGTTAATGTGTAAAACATAATTTTTTCCCTTCAAGAGATTTAATGAATTAGTAACCATATAGATTATACACAAAATTTAATTCAAACTGTTTTTACCTAAATTAGACATACTAAAATATACCAATATGTTGAAATAATTTCATTTACTTAGATTTAATACACCAAAAGTAATATAATAATTTACTGAAATCATCTACAAACAAATAGCAAGAATCTGTAAAGAAAACAGATTTTTTTCAGTCTATTATTTTTGAGTTATATTTGATTCTAATATTACTTAATACAAGCTATTTTTTTCCAGTCCAAATACAAAGTCTAGTCTGACTGAGTGGCCACGTTTTAACCAAATGTTATGCATAAAGTCAGAATACGTTAAAATATAATAGCAGAAAAGTTCAAAGCAGACTGTAGCTGAGTCAGCAATTTAAAAATTATTTAAAAAATAAATAAAAATAATTCCAAGCTAAACTAAAAGTATATTCTTTTATACATTTTTTGGGTAGAGGGACCTAAAATATAAACATAATATGGGGTTTCTAAAATTATGTTTGAAGAATTACACTATGAAATATTTGTTGCTAAGGCCTCTTACAATCAATCAATCAATAAATAAAAATCTTTTTATGGCCACAAAATGTTTAAAGAAAGAATTCTTAAGTTAGGCATTCTCTAAAATTTATTTAACCCAAGGTTCTACTATAATCAAAGTCTAGATAGATATACCTCAGATATATCCACAGTTCTAATAAATCTTACCATTTCGACCTTTTGTTAAACATAGCTTTTCCAAATACATTTAAACATAAAATTATCTTTTACAGTCATACATTTTTTAATAGAACATTGTTTGTGATTAATGATAGCTCAATTCATAGATTGTTCATTACTCCATAATTTTTTTAAGGGAAGCAAAATATCTTTGTATTTCTAACAATAATAAGAATCCATGGCAATTTTGGTGTACTTATCTTTACTTAGAAATGTCTTAGCTTCATTCTGAACTACATTCAAAAATTATGTCTCCCAGGAATTGTTTTGATACACATGGGACCTAGTCAAGTTCCCCTCTCACAGCCTTGCTCCTTGGACTTTGTACTTTCTTTTCAGGCCTCCTATTACAATTTGAATAAAAAAATAAATTATAGCACTCTAGCATCATTTTTTTCCTACAGAATGTAAAGAAGCTCTAATTCGGACTTAATCATTGTATTCATAGCACCTAGCACAGCTGGTAGAACTTGGTAGATCCTCACCAGGGAAGTGTTATTGTTTGAATGAAGATATTGAAGCTCAGAAAAGTGATGTGACTCGTCAATATTATAGAACCAGTGGATAAGTGTTAAGTTTAAACAAGAGCTCAAATCCAAAACACAGCCCAGAACTTTCGTCTCTAGACTTACACTTTCTAATGATACCACATGGTATGGGTGCTACTTGAATTTGAATTTAAATGGGTTAAATTAAATGTAAAAACATTTTAGAGCCTTACTTTACATTTCAAATGCTCAATAATCTTATGTGGCCAGTGGAAAATGGAGAGTTTTCTCATCTTTGCAGGAAATTTTAAGGGTCAATGTTGCTCATCTTTTGACTCTATAAACAAAGTATAGTGTAAAAATAATAAATTAGGCCTTTCATAAAACTTAAATGTTAATTATATTTACTATAAAATCTATCTTGGATTCTTTTATTTTAAAGAGAGTAATTATTTTTTTAATCTATAAAAAATTCAACAATATCATTTTAGAAGAAAATAAATTTAATAATCTTAATATTTATCTCTAAAATAATATAACTGGGATAATGTGAAAATGACAATGAGCCTCTAATTTAGCTATGCTGATGACAGACAGTAAGAAATTAGGTTCATTTTGATAGGAAGATTTAATTAAGGTAAATAATTTGACATCGCTTGTGTCTATAAAGCATAATGTAAATTGAGGATCAGGTTAATTTGATCATCATGGACAAACCAAACAAAGGAAAATAATATAAAAAATGCATTATAACCTCCGTTATTAATTTGGAATATGTAAATTGACTCTATTATCTGATTAATACATATAATTATTAAAATTAGTAGCGTTAAAGGCAAGGACATTTGGACAGTAGTAAGTTATATTAGACAAAAATAAAAACTGCCTACTTTGAAAAAAGAAAAGAAAATTTTAACTCCCTACATTAAAAAATAACATTAAAATTTATTGCTTCAAGAAAATGTTTCGGTAATACAAAAACATTAAATAAACTTTAAAAAAACTGTTTATGAAATGGATTTTAAAGGGTAAAAATGGGCTTAGTTTGTTAAGGGAATGATTCTGGATAAAGAAACAATGACCAATAAATATTACCAATTTCTATGCTATGAAATTGGAAAGCTTTGCTAAAAATGAAAACATTTTTAATGTTTCAAGACTGAAAACTACTGAGTTTAATGTGGCAATATAGACATTTTGCCTTTGAAAAAATTAAGCATCAGCACAGGAATAAATTTCAGGAAGACCTAAGTCCTGATCCTGTTGAAGGTGTGGTATTCTTGAAATGGGGAGAATTTCCTGGTCTTACATCAACACTCAGAAAACCCGAGGCTGCTACCAATTGTGTACACCAAGTAAGTGTACAGGAAGGTGGACATTCTCCAAATGTCCTGAGAGTAGAAAGAAGACACAAAAATTCCCATGAACAGGTCGGTTTTGGTCATGAGGTTTTCTAAAGAATCTGATAAGTTCTTTTTTGTTTTTTTTTTTTGAGACAGAATCTCGCTCTGTCACCCAGGCTGGAGTTCTTAAATGTACCCTGAATTAGGTAATATCATCAATTTGCTTTCAACGGTCTTGAACCTTCTCCTTTTCAATGAACATTTGCTGATGTTCATATAATAGGGAGCTCTTTGAAGACAACTGATTCTTTGCATTCCTTTCCTCTCTATATTTCCATTTATAATTTTCAGTATTGAGACATCATCAAAACAATAATTTTTGCTATCCTCATCATTACAATGCTGATGAGTGTCAAATGTCCACTCAGAAGCTAAAACCATGTCACATAGAAGAATTTCAGTCAACTATTTTAAGTTGCTCTCTGTTCCATGCCACATATATCTTGATAGTGTACCATTCTACATACCCTCTAACACTTCCCAATAGATTAGTCTATTGTTAAGAACCAACTCTTCTGTTCTCAAGGGCAAATAGTTTTTTTTTTGAGAACGTAAGAGTCGGTTTTTAACAATAGACTAATCTACTGCGAAGTGTTAGAAGGTACGTAGAATGGTATGCTATCAAGATACACGTGGCGTGGAACAGAGAGCAAATTAAAATAATTTTGTTCACGGTGTTTGTTTCAGATGGTTCAAATAGTAGAAAGCAAAGCAGTCAGGATTACAGGAGCATACCACCACACCTGACTAATTTGTGTACTTTTAGTAGAGTTGGAGTTTCACCATGTTGACCAGGCTATTCTCAAACTCCTGGCCTCAAGTGATCCACCTGCCTTGGCCTCCCAAAGTACTGGGATTACAGGCATGAGCTATATCGCCTGACCCTGATACTTGTATTGTAATGTAACCCAGAAAGATAAAGAAAGAATAATTTAAAGTAATATAACAAAAGAATATCCAGATGTTAATATGAAATATGGATATTTATTAGTGCTTTAAAATAAATTGCTTTAAAAGTCTGTTTCTTAACAACACACAGTGGGGCCTGTCAAAGGAGGGGAGTGGCATTGGGAGGGAGAACATCAGGAAAAATAACTAATGCATGCTGGGCTTAGTACCTAGGTGATGGGTTGATAGGTGCAGCAAACCACCATGTCACACATTTACTTATGTAACAAACCTGCACATCCTGCACATGTACTCCAGAACTTACAATAAAATAAAATCATAAAATTACTTTCCTAAAATGTTTTAATTTACTCTTTGATACCTCCAGAATATTACTGCAAATTAATTTAAATGGTGATGCCTATCAACTAATTTAAAGTTCTGAGAAGATCAATTTGTCTGCCTTAGTGAATGAAATCAAAATGATTATTCTAAAGGCTGATTTATAGTAGCTGTGATTTTACTTACTAACTAAAATTAGTTTTAATTAATATTAAAAACAACACTAAAAGTTCAAACATTTTATTTCCTCAAAAAAATTGATTTTGAAAAAAAAGTGTCTTAGACAATAATTAGCACTGTGAAAATTGATCTTTTAAATTTTGACTAGTTTGCTCAAAGTTAAGACAGATAACTAATAGCATTCAAATGTGTGCTAATTAAAAACAACAATAAAATAACAAAATTTTAAAAGAAACAAAAATCTATGGTCTAGATATACTGTCAAAAGGCAGGACTTATCTGTCGCCCTTGAATTTCTTCCTCTGTCATCTTTCTAGAAGACCAGAACAATTTTCTTCTGGCTTTCCGTGATTTCAAATTTAAGGAATTAGGTTGGGGCTTTCATGCTGTCAAATACAATTTTGGTTAGAAACTTTCTCTTTATTCAACAGTCTTCTAGCAAAATAATTTCACAGTAAAGAAAAGCAACTCGATTACCAAAAAACAACGTACTTTCAACAGCTAAGTAACACTAATATTTTCTTGCACACACTGTTTTGAGAATAAAATTACTGTAAGAATTTGGGTCTGAATTTTCAGTCCACATAAGGCTTTCAGAATGACTGTGTTATTGGACATAGAAATGTTTGTATTTATAACTGTTGGTTAGTATCAAAAACTTTAATTGCTTAGTGTATGGCAGCATAAAGAGGAAATGTAGGCGATCTTTTCTCCTAAGAATATAAAAATAAGGAGTAGTCATTTTTACAAATATGCTACTAAGTGACAGAGTCAATAGCTATGTTTAAATGTCATTAACACGAGGTGTGGTGGTAGGAGCCGTTAGTCCCAGCTACCCAAGGGGCTGAGACTGCAGGAACGCTTGTACCCAGGAGTTCAAGAATAGTCTGAACCACATAGTGAGGCCCCGTCTCATTTCTCTGCCATGTTTCCCTTTTATGTTTTTACATTTTTGATGGGTGATATATTTCTGAGACATAGATCAAACTAAAATCTCAGCAACTTATATTTATGTCATATTGGGACACTAGCTACCTTTGGGATCCTCCTGCTTTTAATTCTGTTAATGTTGCTCTGCTAATGCTCATGCATGATCAGCTGATTCATCCATGGGAAAGAGAGTTTCCCATGGACTTTTCCATGGATGAATCAGGATGATCCAAAGGATGATCCTGGAGGATGATCTGAAGTAGGCAGTAAAGCAGGGGTCTTGAGAACGGACAAGAAGCCCGGAGTCTTTTCACAGATTATCCTATGACTGACTAAAAATAGTTGAGGGGAGTTGGAGAGAAATCAATGTTCCATCCAAAGTTTAAAGAACATTTCTGGTTTCCAACTTGGGAATATATAACATCACTGAATAATTCAGTCTAATCATTTTAAGATAATTGTGATATAAAAATCACAGACACAATCTGTATATCAATATCGTATAGATGAGACAACACATTGAATGTTTTTTTTCTCAAAGTCTGCTAATAGCACAGGCTTGCATAGGCCAACTTTATCTCAGGTTCATTCAAGCAGAACAATATTCATCTGCATTTCTGCACTCTGTTGAAGTAACGTTCTTGCTCTTAAAAGCAGATTAGTGAAAAAGTTCTAAGCTAGATAATGCATATCTGCAGGAGCCACCTTCTCAATCAAAGTAGGAGTCTGGATTAAGATCATCATCATAACTGAAAATATTTTTGTGTGTGTGATTTGCTTCCTACTCCTAGACTTTTTATTCAAGCTAACAGCACAAACACTAAAATTTCACTAGGCCATATATTTAGAAATCATCTTGTGAAGGCCAAAACAGCCTTAGTAACTGACAACTGATTAAACCCAATGCCCAGAATGTCATATGTCAGATAACCTCAGAGTGACCTGTTAAACCCTTAAACTATCATGAAATGTAAAAGTAGCATATCAATTACATAATGTTGATACTCAGGTAGGTCTTAGGTAACAGCTGTCAATTGGGTGGTATATTGGCAATGTAAGATTTTTAAAGCAGCTATGGCAATTTATTAATCCACTCAATTTCCATAATGTGGATCAGGAAATATGGAATTTGATTCTATGGTTGCATTTAACTTAAAATATATCCTCAGATTATCATAATTTATTAAACAAATGCATTAAAATAAAGAACATTTATATTCATCCCACTTAGGTTGTATGCATCAATCAATGGTTAGAAAAAAATGCTACCTGACTAAAACAAGTTAAGAAGACATTCATTATCAACTAAGGGGTGTGAAATGACTATATTCCAAGTCCTTTTTTGGTTCTAAAGTCTTTTTGGTTTTTTCAAAGAGTAAACCAACTTTTTCTTACAACATATATTGTATTCATATACACATGTAAAGCATGTAAAGCATACAGATGTGTATATGCGTATTTACACATGAAATTGTACTTGTACATGTGTTTGCATAATTTTTAAATACAGATCAGGATTTTGACATAAATAGAAGAAAAAAGGAATGTTTGAATGACTTCAAGAAAATGTAGAAAAGCAATCATGGGATTGAATTATTATCAATTTTCAAAGCAAATAGCCATGAGACTAAAATAACAAATGATCATAGTAATGTTTTTAATTAAAATATCCAATGAAAATTATACAAATTAAAAGGAAAACATACAATTACATGATTCCATTTCATGTTAAAATGTAGTTCACTTGGAGTGTCACTAAAACACAACCATTACATGATTTTCTAGGTAGTCGTTTGCTGTGAATATACATGCACACGCACACAGGCACACACACACTCTTAGATATGTTATTGCTACAGATTTTTAATCTCCTTTGCTACTTCCATGGAATTAAAACATTAATTCCGATAGGAAAAATCTGTTTCAGACACACTTCTCCCTCTGGTTTGTAGTCGTCTAATTAAGCTAATACTATTCAGGTAAATATTTATTACCTTCATCAAAACTTTATCCTCCTTACTGGGATGAAACGATATGAAAAGGCAGCCTGCCACCCTACTTTGTTCCTGAAGACGCAAAGATCAAAGTTGCTGATGCTGTCACACAGTTTTTAACAGTTTCTTTTCCCCCTGAGTAAAACTTCAAAAAAGGTGTTTACCTGGTTTGAGGACAGGTTTTAATATTCCAGTTGAGAAACACGAGTTGGGTAAAATGGGAATAACCTATATTTTCCAAAGTCCCATTTATTGCAGTTGCTGAACTCAGCAGTATGTACTGAGACTGTTAAACAGAAACACATTACTGAAAACAAATTCTACTGAGGAATATTTCAAATAATGATTAAAGTAACCATAAATGAAATAAACTGTTTTGAATATTGTCAACTATTTTCTTCAATATGGAAACAACTTTAAGAGAAGAGAAAGACAATTTAGAAATGTGGTTTGGAGTATTAGGGCACCATTTGCTATAAGCAGAAATAAAGTATCTGATCTAAAGAGAAGACAGTTAATATTTCTGTAAGAAGGTTAAGAGAAAATTCTTTTTTAAAGAAGTAACTCATGGTATTAGCATTTTTCTAGTTCCCAATATATCAGCTGCTTTCTTCTCATGTACTAATATATACAAATTATTCGTTCAAATAATAACTATAAATGCTTCTTGTTTTAGTGCTTGTATAATATACCATTGTTCTCAAGAAAACATATTTTTCCTTCAAAACAATGTTTAAAGCTGTATTTTCTAAAATAATAAAATACCATTTTTAAGGCTGTTGAATTTTGATTAGAGACCCTAGTTTCTCTAAGAAAAGAACTGGATTAACAAAATCTTTCTTAATGTAGAAAATGTAAATTAGCTATGAAACGAGAGTATTTTATGCACACATCCCAAATACTTTGTGAAATTTATCTTGAAGATATAGCATAGAATGAAACCAATTTATAGGAAACACAACTGCCTCAAAATTCTCTTTCTTCAGACTGCTGGACTTTGTTGGGAAAATGGATAGATACAGTCCCTACCTCCAAAACACTAAGGTTCCTAAATAAATGAATGAGAGCTAACAGTGAGGTTGAATCTTGGGGCTTAAGAAACATGATGAACAAGCAAGATACGAAGAGCACAGAACACAGTTTTATTTTCCTCTGCCCACCTCCCATATTGCCGAAGTAAACCTGTTCGGTGGAATTCATTATTTCCTGCCCCTTGGATAAAATCTATAGCATGTCACAGGGATGATTCCAGTCATTTTTGGGTCATTGAAATGTCTGCTTATTTTTATCAGGAAAAAATTCACTTTAGTTCGGTCTCTTTTCCTAAATAATATATCTAGTCCTGTGTAAAACAAAACAACAATTTAAGAAAAACAATGTTTTTTATCTGAAACCTCCCTTTTCTATCCAAATTTCTTTAATCATCTCTCCGAAGATAGAGGATCAAAGCTGGAGGGGAGAGAATAAGTGAATGGCAGGAAAGTTTTCCTTTGACTGGCCCTGTCCTGGTGATTCAGCAGGGTGCCATGCAGGCATACGGCTGTTTGAAGCTTGATCTTTCTCTAAGGTAGCTCTGTGTCACTTCTTCAGAGCTGCTTCCTCTGTTCTCACCTCACCTGGATAGCTTACGGGCCATTCCTTTACATAAGCAAATGTGTCCTTCAATAGACAAATCTCTTGTTATTTATAATTAATATTTAAGCCTCTTGGCATTTCATGGTACACCCCTAGCTTCTTTCTACTGATGTCTCTTCGCCTCCCTCAAACAATCCATCTGTATCTCAAGGTTCCCTGAAAAACACTCACTCATCCTTGATTTTGAGACATGCTGGACAAATAGGCAAACCCCATTCAGGAAACCCCTATTAACTCTGTTGGTATGACAATTCCCAGCCCTAAGCTCTCAGCCTTTGGATTACTTAAGTTTGAATTTAACATTGTTACTGTGTCCTTGATATCAGGAGACAATTCTCTACTTAGGCATGCAAAAGCTGCTCTCCCTAGGTTTGACTCAAGGGTCAATAATGCACTGCAGCACTTTCAAAGAAGTGCCCTCTCAATCCTCAAGCCCCTGACTACTTCAACTTCCAACAGTTTCGAACTTATAGTAGACGTGGTGCCGAGTTTCCAAACCAGTATTTAACCAAGACACATGCTAGTCATTTGGGGTAGGTATATTTAAAAATATGGAGGTAATTGTTTTATATTCTTTTCAACAACAACAAAAAAATGAGTTTGAAAATCTTCCACCTGAAAAATCTCTTTTGTATTAGGTTATCTGCACATAGATCGGATAGAAGATTTATAAGCCAATAGATTTTGACGGAAATTTTTTTTCTGATATAGTCAAGATCTTTTCTGATGCATAAAAACTAGAATCTAGAAGGAACCCAGAAAAAAGTCAAACATTGCACCTAGAATGCAGGTAAGGAAAAACAGAAAAACAAATTATTGGGCTTACTGAATATAGCTATAATTGTCCAATCAATTGAATTATTTCTTCAGATTATACATTTTTCAAAACGTTTTGTACTCAAATCATGACCATCTACAACATCTCCATAAAATATCTATATTTCAAGTCTGAAAATATTTTTCAAATTTTAAACATTAAATATAAAACTTTTATAATGTACCTTCTTATGTTAATCCAGAATGAGATATGAATAGTCAATGAATCAAAATAGCCAATGTCCAATTCTTGCAGCTTACCCCTAAGAGGAGATACATATTCTCTTTTCCGCAATAGTGAGTCTGTTCCCCATATATACTGCTAACAGCAAACTTAAATACTGGATATTCCTTCTTTGCATTAGCGTACTAAGTATACTGATCACCATGTACTCTTCAACTACATATATGAGTGCTTGTTTCCTTAGATTGCTGAACATCACAAACATAAGAAAGGATGATTCATTCTTCTGGTAGAAGGGCTTTAATCCCAATAGATTGGCCTGTTAAGTTTCTCATATGTTAGCATTTGTTTTTCTATCCATAGACTATTTCATTGTATTCAATTTGCACCAGTTATCCTATATTACATTATTCTTCTTTTTATTCTTATTATTTCTTACAAGGTTATTGGATGACTTTTACCAACAGGAACACATTGACAGGGAGATCTAAACAGTAATCATAAACAGTAACTTTTCCAGTCTTTCAGTAACAGCATCAAAGCTTATTAATTACAAATTAAAATATTAACAAGCCTAATGCATTGCCAAGGTCATCTCATTTTTAAAATCTTGAATTGATATAAAAATGCTGATGTATTTAATCAGTGGAAACAGTAACTCAAAAAGTAAACTCTTTGTGTTTGTATTAAATAATACATGTTTGGAATAAATCATATGTGAATAAAGAGAGTCTAAAATTATGAGCTAGTAACTAGATATGCAATTAATCTTTAATTATTTTTAAAATTCGGCTTTATTATTCATAATGCAAATCTTTCAAGATAACTCTTTATGATTGGTTAGTCAGTGAAAACTATTGGCAGCTTCTCAATTTCCTTTGTATTTTCCAACTTTGGAAGAAAAAATAAAACAGAATAAACAACACAACCACAACCTCATATGGAGAACAAGTTTAGTGCTGTTTACAATGTAAGTAAAATAAACCTATTTCATTTAAAATAGTATTAGGCTGGGCATGGTGGCTCATGCCTATAAAACCAGCACTTTGGGAGGCCAGAGTGGGAGTATCACTTGAGCCAGTAATGTAAGACCAAAGTGGGCAACATGATGAGGCCTAGTCTCTACAAGAAATTAAAAAAAAAAAATTAGCCAGGCATTGTGGGACATGCCTGTAAACCCAGCTATTCAGGAGGCTGAAGAGAGAGGATTGCTTGAGCCCAAGGGGCGAAGGTTGCAGTTAGCTATGATCACATCACACCACTGCAATCCAGCCTTAGCAACAGAGTGAGACCCTGTGTGTGTGTGTGTGTGTGTGTGTGTGTGTGTGTGTGTGTGTGTGTGTGTTAAAGGATATGGAACTAAGCATTACAAAAGTTTAAAAACATTTTTAAAGTAATAAATTAAAAAGCTAAAATTAAATTGTTATATTGCTTCTGTGGACTTTCTTAATATATCTTCAAATTTTATCATCACTCAAAGCATAAAAATTATGCCAATGAATGAGTTCAATTTCCTCTGTTCCTTTCTCTCCAAGCCCCCCCCAACCCCCACAAACAAAAATGAAACCCATTCTAAGCCAAAATAAAACTATAATGAGATTCAAATTTCTTAAGAAGGTATTCAACAGACAAAAAGTTGAGTAGAAAACAGATCAAAATGTCATTGTCTGGTGAATTATGGTGATATAGTCAAGTAATTTATATAATTCAGAGAAATAACAAGTGGGCTTCATTACCTGTTTGCCTACATTTCCTGAATGATTACACTAACTGTAAATCTCTTTTTGATTATAAATTTCCAGATATGGTAGAATAAGGGGGCACTGATAAGCTTATAGTTAAAGAGCAGTCATAATAAAAATCTTTCCAAATTAAGATTTTAATTTTTTTGTGAAGGTAAAAGAAAACAGTATTATCCTGGATACAAAGAGTATATATTTCCTTTTTTTTTTTCAAGATACTTCTTCCAATATCAATGACATATATAAGGATTTGGAGTTTCTTTTGCTGCTAGGCAGCAGTAACTGAAATAGTATATAGACAAATGCCTAATAATTGTTATTTTTTCAAGAAATGTCAATGAAAACTAAGTACAATTACGTTAGTGTCACAACAAGAATCCTTATCCACCTTAAATGTCTTCATATAATTAAAAAACCAAAAAACAAAAAGCAAAATTTAAAAATAACCAATTTAGAGGAAAAGGAATGAAGACCTTCAGTTGATCATATATATACACAATGTCTTGAATACATTAATTGCTTTGTTAATTTTTTTGTTCAGCTGTTATGAGATGAACCTTTCACTGTTACTGCATGTTTTGTACTGAAATCCAACATAAGGCTTGATAAGAAATAAGTACTACTGACAGAATGAGCAACAATTTCCAATAACACTTGAACACAATTGCACATCATTTTCATATACAAGTTAAGGAAATCTGAAACTCCTTGTTTTGAATGCAATGTGAGTGTCTCTTTACAGGGAGCACACCACACCACTTTTCCTTTCATTTCTCATCCCATTAACTCCCTTGACAAAAGATGCATGCAGATCCTGGGAGGATTCAGTCTTTTCTTTGAATTTTTCAGATATGTTAAGCTAAAAGAGTGGGAGTGTCATATCAATTTTATTTAGATAACAAGTATTTTTCAAAAATATTATTTTTCTTAGGTGTCTACAGAATCCTGACATAAAAGTTTACAAAGTATATCTGCCCAACTCTATTTTCAACTCTGAAATTAAAGATGCATAGTCAGAAGATAACTTTGAAAATTATGTGATTTGTTATATTCAAATGAGACAATTTGAAATCAATTGTAACTAACTTTGTACTTAACCTTATTATCCACATTAATTTAAAAATATAGGAAAGGGTAAATAGAGCACTTATTTTATGTCAGTTAAATGAACTTGCTCTTTTTAATATGCAGTAGACAATATGGAATATAAATTATTTCTGCAATATGAAGAATATTGACAGTATCATTCTGGAGAAGAGGTTATGCTACCTGAAAACCCCAACACATTCATTTGCATTTATTGATATGGACAGTGTTGCAGTATATTTTTATTGCCAACCCCTCCTTTTCTTCCTCATAATGATTTTATGTATGTATTTTTTAAATGTCTACTAAACTGCCTGTTTATAAATAAATAAAATCACAATACTAATTTACTTAAAATTATAATAGATTAAATTTTCTTAGCAACTTTCCCTTTAATTACAGAAGACAGTCAGTGGCATTTCACAATTATTATTTCTAAGACTTCTGAAATCTCTTCTCTTGAAAACTGCATTAAGCTATTTTACAGCTCATTGAAATAAGTGAATAACAACTTTGTAAGCAAACCTTGCATTATGTTTTATCCCTTCTCAGTGAAGTGACCTTCAGAGTTAGTGGCCACATAATATGTAGCATGTTTTTGCCATACATCAAGTATTTGATTTATATTTAATATCTCCACATCAATAAACATCTACAAGCTAAAAAATTACCATGGTCAAGAGAGAAATATGGATCTACCGCCTTTCTTCTAAAGTCTGTTTATTAAAAGTCTTCTCTATCTTGAAAAAGGACCTCCCCCTTTATCTAGTTGCTGAAGCCAAAAATATGATTTTTTAATTTATTCATCTTTTATCATTCATATTGATTTATTTTAGCGTATTTTCCAACCCCAATTTTAATATCAGATTCTCACCATGTCAGTGTTTCCCTTTGCACTACTATAATTTTGCACTTAAACTACTACAATAATTTTTAAATTTGTCATCTTGGTAAATCCTTTCTCTTTATTGCCCAGTAGAACAAATACTCCTTTAAAAACTTTAAAACGTACACTGAATGTTATATTTTCTCTGTTTCAAATTCCCCAATGATTTTTATCTTATTTTAAATAAAATCCAATCCTGCCATGGCTAAGAAAGTCCAATTTACCAATCTTGGAACCTAAGGTTCTGCTTACCACTGGTAGACTATATTCCCTGCCAATTCTCCCTTCTGCAGTTTTCTAGAACCACCTAACAAACGCCTTGTTTTTTTTTTTCCCTGAAGACCTTTCTTAGGAACTAGATTATCTTTTTCAGACTGGAATGCTCTTTGCCTAAGCTTAACATGCCTGTTTCCTTTTGGTCTTTAGATCTCAGATCCAAGTCACATTCTCAAAGCATTTAACTCTCATTCTGCATTTAAGTAACTACCCAGTAATTCTCTGTTATATTGCTCTATTTTCTTTGTATGCATTGCACTTATTGCTATATTTTGTTTCTTGTGAAATATCCACTTGTGCTTCATGAGAACAGGGACATGATTGTGTTCACTCCTTCATTCTCAGTGTTTAGAACAGCATTTGGTATATGGTGGATGCTCAATACATATGGAGTAAGTGATCAAATGAATAAATGATAAATGATTTAATAAAATTTAAATTTTAAGTTCCGTCTAATTAAAACAAGCACATTAAATTTATTTCAAAGCAATGAATATCTGCCTATTTATTTAAAACAAATATTTAATATTACTATGACCAATGAAGTTACATCCCAAGGATGCAAGGATGGTTGGCGATATGCAAATCGATAAGCATGACTAGCACCTCAATAGAATCAAGAACAAAAACCATATAATCATTTCAATAGATGCAGAAAAAGCATTTGGTAAACTTCAACATCAATAAAAGCCCTCAACAAATTAGTTATAGAAGGAATGTACCTCAACATAATAAAGGCCACAGATGACAAAGTCATAGTTACCATCATGTTGGATGGGAAAATGTTCAAAGCTTTTCTCCAAGATCTGGAATGAGATAAGGATGTCTGCTTTCAACATTTCCACTCAACATTGTACTGGAAGTCTTAGCCAGAGTAATTAGTCAAGAGAATGAAATAAAGGACTTCCAAATTGGAAAGGAGAAAGTCAAATTGTCCCTGTTGGCAGATGACATGATTTGATTATAAAACCCTAAAGACTCCACCAATGAAGTGGTATAGGCTCCACTAATAGAACTGATATGACTTTGGTAAAGTTGCAGGACACAACATCAACATATAAAAATCAGTAGCATTTCTGTACATCACCAGTGAACTACCTGAAAAAAAGTAATCAAGAAAACAATCCCACTTTTAATATCTACATAAAAATTTAGCTAAGAATGCACTTAACCAAGGAGGTGAAATACTGCTACAATGAAAGTGATAAAACATTGAAAAAATAAATTGAAGAGGACACCAATAAATGGAAATATGTTCCAAGTTTATAAACTGGAAGAATTAATATTGTTAAAATATCTATACTACCCAAAGTGATCTAGAGGTTCAACACAATCTGTATTAAAATGTCAATAACATTCTTCACAAAATAAAAAAAAAAATCCATAATTTGTATGGAACCACAAGATATCACAAGGAACCAAAACATCCTGAGCAAAAAGAGCAAAGCTGGAGGCATTGCTCTGCCTGACTTCAAAATATACTACAAAGCTATAGTAACCAAAACAGCATAAAATGGCGCTAAAACAGATACATAGACCAATGGAACAGAATTAAGAAATCAGAAATATATTCACACATTTACAGCCAAATGCTTTTTGACAGTTTCCAGGAACACACAATGAGGAAAGGATAGTCTCTTCAATAAATGGTGTTGAGAAAACTATCCACATGCAGAAGAATGAAACTAGACTTCTATTTCTCACCATATACAAAATTCAACTCAAAATTGATTACATATTTAAGTGTAAGATCCAAAACTGTGAAACTGCTAGGAGAAAACATGGGAGAAATTCTTTATGGCATTGGTCTGGGCAAGGATTTTCTTGGATAGGAACTTAAAAACACTGGCAACTAAAGCAAAAATAGGCAAATGGGATTACATCAAACTAAGAAGCTGAAGCACAACAGAGGAAACCATAGAGCAAAGATACAACCTACAGAATGGGTGAAAAAAAAACATTTGCAAACTAGACAACTGATAAGGAGTTAACCTAGAGAATATATAAGAAACTCAAACCACCCACTAGCAAGAACAAACAAACAAACAAAAAAAACAAAAAACAACAACAAAAAAAAAACAATTAAAAGTGAACAAAAGATCTGATTATACATTTTTTAAAAGAAGACATACACAAAGCCAACAGGTATATGAAAATATGTTCAACATCACTATTAATCAGGGAAATACAATTCACGGCCACAATGAAGTATCATCTCACCCCAGTTAAAATGGCTATTATTTAAAAAAAAAAAAACAAATGCTGGCAAAGATGTGAAAACAGGGAACTCTCATACACTGTTGATGGGAATGTAAATTAGTACAGACACTGGCTAAACTAGTATGGAGGGTTCTTAAAAAGCTAAAAATAGAATTACCATATGATTCAACCATTTCACTCCTATTTATACAAAGGAAATGAGATTAGTATGTCAATGAAATGTCTGTACTCCTATATATATTGCAGCATTCTTCACAATAACCAAAAAATGAGATCAACCTAGATGTTCACCAGTGGATAAAGGTATAAAAACATGTATACCTATGTTTATTGCGGCACTGTTCACAATAGCATGAATTTGGAACCAACCCAAATGCCCATCAGTGATAGACTGGATAAAGAAAATGTGGCACATATATACCATGGAATACTCTGCAGCCATAAAAAAGGTTGAGTTCATGTCCTTTGCAGGGATATGGATGAAGCTGGAAACCATCATTCTCAGTAAACTGACACAAGAACAGAAAACCAAACACCACATGTTCTCACTCATAAGCGGGTGTTGAACAATGAGAATACATGAACACAGAGAGGGTAATATCACACAGTGGGGCCTGCTGGGGGCTGAGGATATAGAGGAGGGATAGCAGGTGAGGGGAGGAATAGGGAGGGATAGCATTAGGAGAAATACCTAATGTAGATGATGGGGTGATAGATGCAGCAAACCACCATGGGACGACACCTATGTAACAAACCTACATATTTTGCACATGTACCCCAGAACTTAAAGTATAATAATTTAAAAATGTATGTATGAACAATGAAATGCTATTCAGCCATAAAATAGAACGAAATTCTATCATTTGTGTCAACACGGATTAATCTAGAGGCCATTATATTAGTGAAATAAAACAAACACAAAAGGACAAATAGCACATGGTCTCACGTGAAATCTGTAAAAGATAGAAGTAGAGCATAGAATAGTGGTTACCAGAGGCAGGGGTAGGGAGGTAGGGTTATGAGAGAGGTTGGTTAATAGGTACAAAGTTACACTTAGCTAGGAGGAATAGGCCCTGGTGTTCTGTTGCACAGTAGGGTGGCTGTAGGGAAAAATACTGTGCTGCATAATTCAAAATAGAAAGAAGAGAGGATTTTGAGTGCTCTCACTGCATAAAATTGATAAACATCTGAGGTGATGGATATGCAAATTATTCTGATTTGATCATTACACAATGTATACTTGTATGGAAACATCATACTGTGTCTCAAAAATACGTACATTTTTATGCATCAATTAAAAACAAAACAAAACTCTTACAAATTTATTACACCCATTCTAGAATATCTATGATAAATTAGGTATGGTAACAACAAGGAAGAAAATGCTAAATCTCCTATATATGACTTCTTAGAAATAAGGTATAATATTTGGTATTTTTCAGATAGTGATATATACACTAAATATTTTTGTATATGAGAAGTGAAAACAGCAATATAGCATATAATCATCTACAACTGGGGCTGCATATCTATAAAAGGAAAAGCATATGCAATTAATTTCCCAGAATTGGTTCATTACTAGTGCTGTTGTTGCTCTCCTGTCTCTAAAAAGACACTCTTGTGTCTCCCCATATCATATAAGTAAGGTTAATCTAGGTCATGTTGTGATAACACACATCACCAAATGCTTAGTGGCTTATGAATGCACAGGCTTATTTCTCATTTGTTTCCTCACATGCCATTTAAGGACTGTACTCAAAATCTTTTTGTAGTGGGACCAAAGACTTATTAAATAGCCACAATTTCCACCATTGCAGTTTTGGTGGCAGAGTGAAAAGGGAGTTCCAACAGTGCTAATATTGTCAACAAAACGCTTTGGGCCAAATATGGCATACTTTTGCTTTCAGCTCAGTGACCAAAACTAGTCACAGAGCCACTCAAAAAACAAATGCCAGAAAGTACAATGTTACCATGTGACTGAAAACTAAGATCCAAATTATTTATTGAGAAGAACTGATGACCATAACAAATTCTGAAATATATATATATATATAATTTTCAAAATTATCTTCTGACTATGCATCTTTAATTTCAGAGTTGAAAATAGAGTTGGGCAGATATACTTTGTAACTTTTTATATACTATATATATATATTCATGCATTCATGGAAAGTAAATTCTATGTCTTTTCCTCCTTTATTATCCACAGCTTAATTCTATATACTTTAGACATTTAAAGTGGCCATTCTGAAAATTATACTTGTGATGTGAACAAATGTTGTGATGTGAACAAATGATGAATTAAACTATTTTTAATGTATATAATGTTTCCATATATTTTAGATTTTAAATCTAAACATAGACATAAACATATTTCAAATCCAACTTATATTTAACTTGAGCAACTTTTTCACCTTTCAGATTATAGTTTTTAAATCTCCTTTTCCTGACATGTTTTTTCTTTGAAATTTTGTACCAAATTATTACTGAGTAATCTTTTTTAAAATATTTATATGATTTATTTGTAATTACTGCTATTACAGCTTTCATTAATCCATGAAAATTTGGTATTTCCTATTAAGTGGTTTTAACCAAAGCTTGGAAGATGTTTATTATTTTGAATATGAGATATAACAATATAAGTGAAAAATGGAGCAATGCTACTTTTTAGAAAACCTTAAATTCATATTCAATGTAAACAAAATATAGTTATTAACATATAATTTATTCTCTGAGTTTTCCATCTCTCTCATTATAACTTACTATCCATGGGGAAGGGGGAGAAGATTCGACTTTGCTTCTATTTTTGTCATTAAAAATCAAAAAGCTTCTTTAACTTTCTAGTTCAATTTGAATTTTAAATTGAAACATAATTTCTACATTAAATGAACAATTAGTCTTTTATGTAGTATAGAAAGATAACACTTACATTTTGCTGAATGTAAGACTGCTCTGTGATTATTTTAAAACTGTCATTTAAAATCTAGCAATACTTAGAGATCCCTAGTCAATGAGAAGAAAAAGTCTGTGGGAAAACCCTTAATTGGTGTGTTTGTTTGCTCAGGCTGCTATATTAAGACACCATAAACCGGGTGGCTTACATAACAGAAATTTATTTCTCACATCTCTGGTGACTGGGAAGTCCAAGATTAAAGTTCCAGCAGATGTAATGTCTTGCAATGGTGCAATCTCAGCTCACTGAAACCTCTACCTCCCAGGTTCAAGCAATTCTCGTGCCCCAGCCTCCTGTGAAGCTGGATTACAGGTGTGTGCTACCATGCCCAGCTAATTTTCTTGTATTTTTAGAAGAGACAGGGTTTCACCATGTGGGCCAGGCTGGTCTTGACCTCCTGATCTTAAACGATCTGCCTGCCTCAGTCTCCCAAAGTGCTGGGATTACAGGCCTGAGCCACTGTGCCCAGCCTCTCTCCTTTTCCAATTAAGGGCTCTCATTCCTCAAATGGGTCCCAACCTGGGACCTAACATAAGCCTAATCACCTTTTAAAAACTCCATCTCCAAATACCTACTCGGGTGGCTATGGCTTCATCATATGAATCTGGCAGGAACACAGACATTCAGGCCATAACAGTGTGAGAAGATGCTTGGCAGGTTCAAAGAGCTTATTAGAAGCCATGTGAAGGAATGAAGAAATAGAAGAAAATGATACCTCAGAGGTAAACAGAGTGAGGATGCAGAAACCTTTGCAGAGTCTGTTTAAAATATAATGAGAAGTTTTAGAAATATAAATAAAATTCTGCAACCCAAATGCTCATCAATGATAGACTGGATAAAGAAAATGTGGCAGATATACACCATAGAATGCTATGCAGCCATAAAAAAGGATGAGTTCATGTCCTTTGCAGGGACATGGATGAAGCTGGAAACCATCATTCTCAGCAAACTAACGCAAGAACAGAAAACCGAATACCATATGTTCTCACTCATAAGTGGGAGTTGAACAATGAGAACACATGGACACAAGGAGGGGAACATCACACACTGGGGCATGTTGGTGAGTGAGGGACCAGGGGAGGGATAGCATTAGGAGAAATACCTAATGTAGATGATGGGGTGGTAGATTCAGCAAACCACCCTGGCACGTGCATAATGTGAAAAACCTGCGTGTTCTGCACATGTACACCAAAACTTAAAGTATAATAATAATAATGTTTATGTTGGCTGTGAGTGAAACATTGCTGGTAGAGGGCAAAATTAGAAATAGAAAGTTCAGTAATATCATCGTTGTTGTCCCAGTTGAAATTTGATGGAGGCTTTTACTAACATGGTGCTAGCTAAAGTGGTGGGAAAAAAAAAAAGAAATTTTATTAACATTTACTGAGTTTGATAAAAATAAAACATCTGGATAACTGAAGAAATCAGCAGTACATTTTTGAATGATTGGCTTTAGATATTTGTAAACAAGTAGTGTTTAAAAATGAGGCCCTTGCATCGTCAACATTGGGAAGGAAAGTTGTTGGAAATGAATATTCTCAGACCCAACACCAGAACTACTGAATCAGAAGTTGTGGGGTAAAGTCAGCAACTTGATTTTTAACAAGCACTCTACATGATTTTGACAAAAGGTCGTTTGAGAACCATGATGTAAACCATACACATGAAAATGTCAATTACAGAAATCCATAAATACGGGTTTATGGATTTCAGAGCAGAAGTCTGAGACAAAGATATAAATCTGGAAGTGATCAGCACATAGATAACACTTAAAACCACAAGAATGGTTGAAATCACGTACAGTAAGTGGGACCAGAGAGAAGTGCCAAAACTGAGGCCGGTATTTCATTTTTGGTAGTCTGCAAACAACATTTTAAAAGGAGCAGCTATAGAGACAGGAAGAAAGCTAGGGATGTGAGATATCATGGACTCCACGTGAAGAAAGAGATTTTAAAAGGAGTAAATGATAAGCAATGTCCAATGAAACTAAGAAATTCAGCACACCTTAAACAGCAGTGGGTTGATTGATATTCAACAACTGGGTCTCTGAGGAAAAGCAAAATCTGATTATAAAGTTTTTCAATTGCTGTGCAGCTAAATACTCCCGGCATACTTAATTTCAAGCCAGTGAATAGTGGGTGAATTTGGCAAGAGATACACAATAGCATGCCATTATGTGTTTCTGCCATGTAGATACTATATATATAACAATCTCAAAAAGACAGGTAAGCGCAAAATATAATGGAATAATTAGAAGCAAATGAGTTTTGAGTATTCATTATAATGAATTAGAAGCAAATGAGTTTCTTATAAAATTTTTGTATCTATGTATGTGTGTGTAATCAACTCTTAATAAAGTCTGTGTTTAACAATGACCTTGCAGTATTTCTGGGAATTAAATGATCTGATCTCATATGTCAGTATGTATTGACTCCTGTAAACTATTGCTAACAAATTCAAGATTTGAAATGTTTTTCCAGGTCCCGGGAACGTCACATATTGATACTCTTAGTATATTAAACCCATATTTAACAGTTTTATATATTCTACCACATTTAAGCTGTGCAAGAAAGGAAATTATGATGTATTATGTGATCTATATCTTAAACAGTACAGAACAAAAGATGTAACAGTTGCCCAATCAAACTACTGATTTGTAAGTACATCCATGACCTATTCTTCTAACTAAGAGTCTTTGAATGGAAAAAAAAAATTCTGTAGGCTTGGAAACCTGTTAAGGATAAATCATATTAGAATAATATTCATGATATAAATAAATTAGCTCAGGCAAGTTTCACTTTTGACATAATTTATGCAAAATTTGACATACTTTTCTCTAGCATAAGATATGTGTCACCAAGTACAGGATCTCTGCATGCTTGATTTTGCTGGACTTAACAGGGTACAAAGATGAGTTTGGAGCTCACAGCAAAACATCAAGAAAATGTGCAACAGTTTTGAGTGCGATTGGAGTCCAATTCTGGCTAAACCTGAACTGAATTATTCATGTTTCTTTAAGTGCAGCAAAAGCGATTTTTTTTCTTTAAAAATAAAGGAAAATCAAGGTTAATTTATCTCCTGAAAACACTGAATCCTTTCCCTGACATGAAAGCAATCAAGCTATCAGAGTCCAGACACTAATCTTTCTTCCTAAACATGAGCCTGAGTGATATTTAGACAAAGCTGAGCTATTTTTCTTTGCCCAACAAGTGTCCTAGTAATTGCCAGGGGAAACATTCCAAAGGTTTCATGACTGTTTTAGATTCTTAGGGCTGCTGTGATGAAATACTACAAACTGGGTGGATTACAACAAGAGAACTGTGTTGTCTCGCACTTCTGGAAGGGAGACCTCTGAAATCAAGGTGTCAGGAGGGCCATGCTCTCTCTGAAGTTGGTTGGAGAGAATCCTTCCTTGCCTCTTCTTTTTGTTTTTTAATTGAGATGGCATCTGGCTCTGTCACCCAAGCTGGAGTGCAGTGGTGCGATCTCCGCTCACTGCAGCCTCTGCCTCCCAGGTCCCAGCAATTCTTCTGCCTCAATCTCCCAGGTTGCTGGGAGATTAGAGGCACCCACTAATATGCTCAGCTAATTTTTGTATTTTTAGTAGAGATGGGGTTTCACCATGTTGGCCAGGCTGATCTCAAATTGCTGACATTAAATGATCCGCCCACCGTGCTAAGATGACAGGCGTGGGCCACCAAGCTGGTCCCCTTGCCTCGTTTTAGTGTCTTGTGGTTTGCCTGCAATTCTTGCTGCTCCTTGGTTGTTAGATGCACCACTCCAATTTCTGCCTTTGTTGTCAAATGGCCACCTTATTTTTGTATATCTCTGTTTTCTCCTCTTCCTAGGAAGATACTAGTAATATTGGATTAGCGTCCACCCTAAAAAAAACTCAACTTGACTCCATCTGCAAAAACCCTATTTCCAAATAAGGCAGTAAATGTGGTATCAGGGCTTAGATCATATCTTTTTTGAAGACACAGTTCAACCCAGAACCCAGAACCCTATCAAGTACAACACATGCTGACTCTAGAGAAAGAATAAATACTTCTTTGAAGGTACCATACATTTTAGCTAAAAGGCAAGCAACTGGCATTTAATTATGAGACAGTTACTATTACATAATTTAATAGGTCTGAGCCTTGAAAAGAGTAACATCACAAAATTGACATGCTTTTCAAATTTAATATTTAGCATATCATTTTAGATATTTTCATGTTGCATATTAGTTTACGACGATATTTCAATAACATTCAATGAACTCAAATTACAATCTCTATAGGTATGTTCAATGTGAGCCTCGAAAGAGTTTCTTTCAGCTGCTTCTTTTACTCTGATCTATAGTTATTCATGCTTTGTGTTCATTTCAACTTAAAAAACTTCTAAATGGCAGAAAACAGTACTGGTTTGGGTTTTTTCTTATTTTATTTTTTATTGTTTGCCTATTAAAGTCTGCTCTTTTCCACACACCTTGAATATGTATATCCATTTAATAGCCCTGTAAAAATGTTGGTGTGACTGTAATGAGATCATTAACTTTATTGCTGTAATCACTGCACGAGGTTAAACTGTACCCTCAGCAACAGAATTAGTGTCCAGCTGCTCCAGGTGCCTAAGAATTTTCTCAACACAACATGTACTCTGTTGTAATTGAAAAATTGATTATCTTCCACTCATGTTTTAGTTTTTCATCTTAAAAAGACAATCTATTATATCACGTTCCATCTCTTGTTTGCCTTTCTGGATTTCTATATTAAAATTTACATTATAAATTTTAAATGAGCATAACTATCACTCCTGTAATATTTTATTCTTAATACCAAAATTAAGATTGCAGTTATTATGTACCATAAATTTTACACAATCAATAAAAATTAATGTATTGCAACCTTAAAATTTTTGTGTAGCTATCTTATCTTAATCAAATAACAAACAAAAAATGCAATCACATATGATCCAATCAAATTTATTATGTGAGACAAGAGTATGTAAAAGAAATGTAAAGACTAGGAGCTCCTAGTGAAGTTGGTACATATTTTTTGAATGAGTGAATAAAATTCCTGTGACTGTGATAATTATAGAAACAAAATTACCTTGCTATAAGATAACAGTATATGGAGCGAAAATCATAACCCTGTAGAGCACAATAAAAATAATAAGAAAATAATTGAAAGTAATGAATTTTTAAAAATAAAATCACTAATTCGTAAAATGATCAAAATAATTACAAATAAATCAATGAATGACTGCCCAACTAAGTAAATGGAAAATTAGAGAAAGCAAAGGCAGGTAATAGGCAAAACTAGAAAGTACAAAGAGCTAGAAATACTAAATTTAAAATATCAAAATTTTATGAATGACATAAAAGTTGTAAAGATGCTTTCTGGGTTTTGTTTTACTTTTACCAGTAATATAATTCATTTTTTCAAGTAAACAATACAATTTTATGAAGTGTGGTCATTATGCTGTACATTAGATTCATCTTATTCAGACTTACTCATCTTAAAACTGAAAGTTTATACTGTGTCCGATACCTCATTTCCCATACCTCCCAGGCCCTGGCAACCACTGTTGATCTTATGAACAATTAAGCAGTAAAAAAAATAAAAGGTATATTTCTGTTTCTTTGGAAAGATACATATAAACAAAAATTGTGGTGTAATATTATTTTTAGTGTTGTTAATTCAAACTTGGGAGGTGTAGCTCAAAAATGACTCATCATTTAATAACTGCAAATAAAAACAAAGATAGAATCTAACCTTTTCACTTATAGGAGAGATGTTTAAGAACTTCCATAATGTCCAGTAATATCAAGAGTCAGGAAAACGCAAATGCTAATAATCTTTTTAGTCATTGTTTAAGTAAATTATGTAACTTTTCTAGAGAACAGTTGACATTATCTAGCAATTTTTTTTTTTTTTTTTTTTTTTTTGAGACAGAGTCTTGCTCAGTCACCTAGGCTGGAGTGCAGTGGCAGGATCTCTGCTCAACGATCTCAGTTCACCACAACCTCCGCCTCCCAGGTTCAAGCAATTCTCCTGCCTCAGCCTCCCAAGTAGCTGGGACTACAGGCATCTGCCACCATACCTGCCTTATGTTTTAGTAAAAACGGGGTTTCACCATGTTGGCCTGGATGGTCTCGAACTTCTGACCTCAAGTGATCCTCCTGCCTTGGCCTCCCAAAATGCTGGGATTACAGACCTGAGCCACTGCATCTGGTCAATATCTAGCAATATTGTAATTGCTCTATTTTTGACTTAGTGATTATAAGAAGTGAGTAGAGAATAATCACTTTGCCATTGATAGAAAAAGTGAATATGTATTCAACTGAAGTCAACCATTAAACACACTATGAGTTATCTATAGTTAAAAAATATTAAAAACAAAAGGCCAAAAACCTGTATCCATGAAATAAGGAAATAAATATCTAAGGGCTAAAAAAATATATTTCAAGACATATTAGTGAACATAGTAAGGTACAGAACAATGTGAATATGAACAATATGATTGCCTTTGTGAAAATAATTTTTAAATTCAATATATAAATGACACATACAAAACGTTGAGGAGGAGCTGGGTGAAATTCCATATTTTACTTAATTTACTTTGCCTCCATCTATTTGTTTATTTTTTTGCTTTGTATATTATTTATTTATTTAGCTATTTCAATTGTGGTTGCCTGGGAGGTAATTTTCATGGATCTTTTCGTTTTTGTCATTATACTCCTCTATTTCTATAGAGATTTATTAAATGTTACATGAGCATATGAATAGTACAAGAAAGAGTGAGGAAAGGACATTCAATCAATATTTCTGAAATTTTTTAATGATTGGGAAAAATCAGTTTAAAACTTTGCCTAATCATACACATTACTTCATATTACGCATTTATTAATTCCAGATGTAGCCAAGTACCATTTAAAAGAAGCTGAAATATACTATAAAGAACATCTATCAAATACTAAAAGAATGATAATTTATGAATCTTAGAAGGCTGACAGAAATTATAACAACAAACTATGCACACTAGAATAAAGAATTTCTTAGGATCTTACAAGGAAATTCCTGAGGAATAAGTCTGACAAATCGTATATCAAGAGCACTAAAAATATATGGCTTAGTGAAAGGCAAAAATCAGAAACCCCTTGCCAGAAACAAGGAGGGGATAAAAGCCATATATATGATAGACATGAGAGGATCAGGATAAAGTAGTTAAAACCAGGGGTAGTTACACATAATCAGAGCCCGTTAAACGTGCCTGTGAAATGCTGGGATATAAGGCTATACCCCACTATTTAGGGGGTTATTGGAGATGGGCTTCCTGCACAAAGCCTGGGTTAAGAGGGGACTTTCTATTTTTGAAACAGCAACTAGAAAACTACCTTTTGACTCAGGGATGTGGCATTGTGGCAGGCTGCCTACTTTGGCCCCTGGGTGGAAAAATAGTCACTGAAGAAAAATCAGATGCCACCCTCTCCTGTGAAGACCTGAGTCTCTGGAGACAGTAACATGAAAATTGGAGTAGAACCAATACAATTCCTTGAGCCCTGGCAGAATTAAAAACAAAATCTACCCATAGGAATGTTTATAAACCTGTGGTACCTGCAAAACATTTAGAAATGCCAGCACACACTGAAATGAAATAAATCTCTAGTGAAAGTAAGAGAAAGTACATGAAAAAAACTTTCCAAAACCAAGGTGTCCACTAAAGCAGAAAGGAACTCAATTCATTCCATATAAACACTGTTAATTTAGTTAATTAGACAATTAGCAAGGAGTGTTAAAAATCATGACTAAAAGCCATGATGGAAAACTTGTCTCACTAAAGATGCCAAGAGAAAAATATATCGTTAAATGAAGAAACGCTATGAAGGAGAAAACACCTGTGGTTCCAGTAACTGAACAGGCAAAGACCACAAATGAATCAATTTTAAAAAGTTAAAGTGCTATTAGAAACATATAATCAAGAAAAATATCCAAACTAAAAGTGACAAATGATACATGAGATAAAATAGTGAGTAATATCTTTTCCACAAACCTAATTAGCAAAATATGACCAACACTGTCAACAATTAGCTGTAAATAAATACTCTTGCAATTACTTTTGTGTATGTGTAAAATGCTACAATGCTTCTGAATAGGATTTTGACACTGCACATATGAAACAATCAATGATTTATTTCTTAATTCATTTTCCAAAAGCCTACTTAATGAAATGTGAATGCTAAGTGAAGTATCCTGTAAATTTAAATATATTCATAGTTTTACCAGATATAAAAAATGTTTTATAATATGGGGACAAGATACATAAACAAAATTACACATATTCAGTGGATTATTGGCTGGATTCTAAAAAAAAACTGTATACAGAAAATATATAATAATATCTAGTACTAGCCAAATTCCTGATGAATAATTGTTCACTTGTTGAATAAATGAACAAATAAAAGAGTATTTAAATCTATCAAATAAAATGAGGTATAAAGTTAGGATGAGAAATGTAGGAACGTTATATCCTCTTATCTAAAGTAAAAATAAGAATATTTAAAGTTTTTAAAACTGAAGTCTTTGAATTATAAATCTATTGATTTAATTGATTTATTAATGTTTGAAGTTAATTTACTAAACACAGGAAATGTTATTTATCCCTTTTATTGTTAAACTATTTCAAAGTAGATATTATTTTATAATAATCAAAAGGGCAGATAATTGTTTAAAACTCTATTCAGAATGCTTACCCTTTAGAAAAGTAATCATATTGACTAATATTCCCTACACATTAGATTATTCTTTTAGTCTATAACTTTCTTCAATGGTTATGTTATCAAATTCCATTCCATTTGATATGGTTTGGTTGTTTTCCACCCAAATTTCATCTTGAATTTAACTCCCACTATTTCCACGTGTTGTGGGAGGGACCCTGTGGGAGGTGATTCAGTCACGGGGGCAGGTCTTTCCTGCAGCTGTTCTTGTGATAGCTTATGTGTCTCACAAGATCTGATGGTTTTATAAAGAGGAGCTCCCCTGCATAAGCTCTGTCTTCTCTTTGCCTGCTGCCATCCATGTAGGAGGTGACTTGCTCCTCCTTGCCTTTTGTGATGATTGTGAGTCTTCCCTAGCCATATGGAATTGTAAATCCATTAAACCCTTTTTCATGTATAAATTGCCCAGTCTTAGGTATGGTTTATCAGCAGTTTGAAAATGGACGAATACACCATTAAAGTACAATATTTTTAGTGTCATTTCTTTTGTTCTTTCCTCAACTCTTCCTCACCTTTTGCCAGCTGTGCTCATTTCGGAAAAACTCCTCCTGTGTAAGCTGCTCCTTCTTCACATTAATGAAATTTGTTTTGACAAGACTATTATTTCATTTAATGGGATATGAGTCTTCTTCTGTGGAATATCGGACTTGCTTATAGTTCTGCTATCAATTTTCATCCTGTCTCTACAATCTCTTCTTCTCATAGCTCCCCAATTTCTCTGATATTTAAGAACTTTGTGTGAAAAATTTCCACTTCCTGGAATGAGGAAAACCACTTTCATCCATTTGGGCTGGTCACAATGGCTCGCGCCTGTAATCCCAGCACTTTGGGAGGCCCAGGGAGGCAGATCATTTGAGGTCAGGAGTTCGACATCAGCCTGGTTAACATGGTAAAACCTGATCTCTACTAAAAATACAAAAATTAGGTAGGTGTGGTGATGGGAGCCTGTAATCCCACCTATTCCTGTGGTTGAGGCAAGAGAATCCCTGGAACCCGGGAGGCAGACACCGCAGTGAGTTGAGATAGCACCATGCACTCCAGCCTGGATGAAAGTGTGAGACTGTTTCTTGAAAGAAAGAGAGAGAGAGAAAGAGGGAAGGAAGGAAGGAAGGAAGCGAGGGAGGGAGGGAGGGAGGGAGGGAGGGAAGGAGGGAAGGAGGGAAGGAAAGAAATAAAAAGCTGATTTGATAAATGTTTCTCTAGTTTTAACATTTTGGAATCTGTTGTATCTCTAAATTCCATACTGACTTGTATCCAGGCCTCATTTTGTATATCCAGTCTAATAGCTGGAAGTTCACCTATTATTTGAATTCTTTGGAAACCACTGCCTCTAACACAAGACATATTTATGTTGTCTCCCAGATTTATGACTCTAGCCCTGATCTGAGCTCTGGACCAAATATTCCACAGTGTACTCTGTGTTTCCAATTTAAATAACTCATAAAGATCCCAAACATGTCACAGCATGGCTCATGCCTGTAATCCCAGTACTTTGTGAGGGTGAGTAGGGAGGATCCCTTGAAGGCAGGAGTTTGAAATAAGCCTAGGTAACATAGGGAGACCCAATCCCCACAAAAAATTTAAAAATCAGCGGGGCATGGTGGTGCACACCTGTAGTCCTAGCTACTTAGGGAGAGTAAGGTAGGAGGACTGCTTGAGCCCAGGAGGTCAAGGCTGCCGTGAGCCATGATCATGCCACTGCACTCAAGCTTGGGCAACAGAGTAAAACCCTGTCTCAAAAACAAAACAACAACAACAAAAAAAAACAAAATCATGTCACAACAGAACAAAACACTTGACTCGTTTCTCCCATAACGAAATCCTTTAGCATTGTCACGTCTCAGTAAGCGGCATGATCACGCACCCAGTGCGTCAGGTAAAAAGTCTGCAGATCACAAATGCATCCATAGCTTACCATGTCCATCACTGTCACCGTAACTCAAACCACAGTCATTCTTACCAAAACTACAATAGCTCAGTCTCTGTATCCACATTTGGCTAGCAGAATTTATTCTTTCCATGAGACAAAGCAGATTAATTTATTCTCTTACTCTACCCCACCAACATTTCTCATTGCCACCATCATAAGATTAGGGTTCCCTCCCATGGGTCACAGGACCTCACATAATCAGCTTCTTGCCTACTCCTTGGGCACTGTTTTTATTCTTATCTTATCTAAATTGACTCTAAGTAAGCGGCCATCCTACTTTTCCTCTAACCAGACGAACTTTCTCTTGCTGTAGGGTCTTGGAAGCATTTCCATCTCGAGCCCTTGACCAGATGTGGATAACCCTCCTTCCTGAGCCCCGTGCTTTAGAAGACCCTGATGATCACAAATTAAAACAGAAAATGTTTCTTTTTTCCCTCTTCTTAATAACAGTCATTTTCTTTTAAGTTCTTAAAAGTTCGGTAACTCAATGGAGCACATGCGTTTACAGGTCAGTGATCGCCCCAAAGCTTAACTGGCATGTACACACCAAAGGATGTATGTCTGAAAGAGCAAAAAAGGTGAGTATGTGTTATTGTGTTTGGGTCTGTGCAAGTGTAGTGAGAGCATATGGCTGAGTGTGATGAAAGTGTGTAAGAGTATGCGAGACGCTGCATTTGTGCAGGTATGTGTGTTTATGCACATGTGTGTAGAAATGAGGTCAGAAAGCAGAAAATCACAGGCTCTGGAGTGATAAACCAGAAAAAAGAGGAGACTGCCGTTTCCATTTCGTTACCCCAAATCTCTCAATTATGTATGTAGCAAATCTTGTTCTCTGACCTCTACTATTATTTTGTCACTTTAGAGACACTTGTAAATTTTTGAAAATCCTGAGTGAGAAAAATAAGGCATGGCTTCCTGGGAATCTTGATTGGATGTCCCAGGCTCACGAGAGTTTGGTGTTTGAATATTGATTCCCACATATCCAGACTGCCTCTTAGCCTCATACTGGCATGAGATGAGAATAGAATTGGAACCTTGACAGGCCATGAGCATAACTTCTGTTAAAAGTACTCTTCCATCAGCTGCCTGGCATGTGAGAGGATGGCCTGTCAAGAATTCACCCAACTGAAAGCAATTCTTCTGCACTGTCATCTCCCATGGCTTATTCAAATCCATTTAATGTTACTTCCAATGGACTTCCATGATGAAATCAACTAAGAGTTCTCTGCTCACATCCTCTGTCACTCTGTATCTGCATACATTGCATTACCGTCAATTTTGGTCCGCTCTACCTGACAGTATATTTTAATATTTTGTTAAAGAGTTCACTTTCCATCTCTTGCAATAAAATATAGGGTCAATAAGGGGAGGGACCTGGTCCTTCTTGCTTACAGCATTCATCAGTGCTTAGAGCAATGTCTGGCACATAGTAGTTGTTCAATAAATATTGGTTGGATGAAATAAAATAGAACAATGGATATAACGTGTAAGTGCATGTAATATTTAATATAATATCTAAATAACATCTAATGACTAAATATAACCAGTCTTTATAATCAGTTTCACCCATCCCTGCAATAAATTTTATTAAAGATCACCAGATTTACATACCTAAGTTATTAATGAGATCATGACTCTTTTTCCTCTGAACATTTGAAGAAATTTTATTTTGTTTTGTGTAGATTTCTAAACAAAATCATCATCTGTAATGATCTGTAAGAGTTGTAATGCTTTGATAGAAAAGTTCACCTTCCTTGGCCTGATGTTCTGGGCCCAAAATGTAGATTAGAGTTTTCCGATTTTACCCTTAGTCTTCTGGATACTTCCAGTTAAAATGGTTTTGCTTTATCTGTGAATGAGGATCCAATCCCCCCACCAGCGAACACTCTACTCTCAGAGAAGCACGGGATCTCCCCAAGAGAAGTCTTTGGTTCTTTTGAACAACTGGTAAATACATGCCAGCTTCACAGAACTAAAGTAATTGGTATCTAAATGGCTCTTCAGCATATTTGACTGGTGTGATTTTGTCACCATATAACCATCCTTGCACAAAGAGACCACTCAATACGTATGTATCTCTCCAACGAACCTTTACGTTTCTCACTTTCAGGACGTATAACTATTAATTGCATAATCATCCATATCTTTCAAAATTATATATTTAATAGTGAAGCTTCTCTATATATTCTTTCTTGAGAGACCAACTAAAATAGTTAAGTAACACAAAAATGCCTCAGTTGGCAGGTAATTCACTCCCTAAACACAATACTGAGTTATTGGAAAGCTCAGTAAAAATTCTCAATAGTTACAACTAATAAATGGCATGCAAGTCTCCTTCTTGAGAATAGCATTTATTTCACTTTAATAAAAACATTTTATTTTAAATAGTTATCCATAATTTTGTTTTACTCACCTATAGTGATTTTAGTAATATGCATACTGATTTGAACCTATAAAACATTTGTATCTTAATTATTATTACCTTTATGTAAAATTTATAATAAAATGTTTCATCCAATAAATAACTTGTATAACTAGATACAGCTATCGGCATATGGATGCAGCTATATATCTAGATACAGACATAAATGTGATTTTAGATAAATACAGATGTACACACTCCCCTATCCTCTCAAAAGTACTGAAGTATTTATAATGTCTAACATATTGGAAGTAATCTGAATAGTCTCATGTAATACAACACTTCCTTTCTTCCTTTTACACAACTGAATATTTTTAACTGTTTACATTGCTGATTTACTTCTAGTAAATTACATATTCCCTAACTTGCCTGGGAATTAGGGTTACCTGAGGTACTTAATAAATGTTCTCATTCTTGGGTCTCAATTCATATCAACTGAATCAGAATATTGTGAGGGTGAGGGGCTGGAAAAATTATCGTCATCAGGTAAGTAGACAAAACCACTGCTCCCACATAGCACGTGCCACCACAGGGCACCTCAAGTTATACTCTGCATCAAGTGAAGAGCAAACAAACATTTTTAAACTAAATTTTAAATGGTTCTTGTGTATGTTTGCTAGGGCTGCCACAAAAAGTAGAATAAATGGCCGGGCACGGTGGCTCACACCTGTAATCCCAGCACTTTGGGAGGGCGAGGCAAGCGGATCACCTGAGGTCGGGGGAGACTACTCTGACCAACATGGAGAAACCCCATCTCTACTAAAAATACAGAATTAGCCGGGCACGGTGGCACATGCCTGTAATCCCAGCTACTCAGGAGGCTGAGGCAGGAAAATCACTCGTACCTGGGAGGCAGGGGTTGCAATGAGCCGAGATTCGGCCATTGCACTCTAGCCTGGGCAACAGGAGCAAAACTCTATCTCCAAAAAAAAAAAAAAAGTAGAATAAACTAAGTGGCTTAAACAACCAATTTATTGTATCACAACTCTGGAAGCTAGAAGTCCAAAAGCAAAATGTTGGCAAGGTTGGTTTCTTCTGAGGACTGTGAAGGAAGGATGTGTTCTAGGCCTCTCTCCTTCTCTTGTAGAAAGCTGTCTTCTCCCTGTATCTTTTAAAATCATCTTCTATTTCACTCATACATCTATGTACGCATGTGTTCAAATACCCTCTTCTTATAAGTATACAAGCTATATTGCATTAAGCCCCACCCCAATGACTTCCTTTTAACTTGAATCCTTTGCTCAATGAAGACCTTATTTCCAAATAAGGGGGCATTCTGAGACACTGGGGCATTAGAACTTCAGCAGATAAATTAGGGGAGGTGCACTTCAACCTGTAACAGGTTGAATGGCAGTCATTTTCCAGCGTTATCTATATTCACTTTTAGTGGTATTTATTCTCCACTCATATTTTTTCTCAACTTTCTTCCTCTACCATAATAGGGAAATCATGAATGTGCAGCAGCTGATAATGGGACCGAAATCAATGTGTCCAGATGCTTTCCTGGGTAGGAAACACAAAAGTCCTTACTGTGCAATCTCATAGTGAAGTTTCTAATTTATTCCTGCCAGAACTTCAGAGTTGGGGTAATTCCTCAAAACTCTGCAATGTTTCTCCTTTCACTTTTGACATAAGTAAGTCTGCATGTCTTTTTTCTTCTTCTTCTTTTGGAGAAAAAAAAAATCAAGAAGTCTTAAGAGAATGAAATACGCTGAGTTAACCCTGGCAGAGGTGAAAAGTCAAAGATGAGGAGCAGCCTCCTGGCATGGAAACTTTTATCATGATGAATAATTGATGGGTTCTGAGAGCACAATTTGCTGCTTATAGGCACGTAGCCCTGACATGGTATGGCATAAGAATCTCAAGCATAAAAGGATTCTTACTTTGTAAGCAAACATCTTGAGGATCAAGTATTAGGTTCTGAAGTTTTCTTATTTAATTGGCTTGAAAGAAGAATGGATTGTGAAGGTTATGGAAAGCCATTTTTTTTCTATATTTAGTTGTACTCCCATTATTTATACTTAAAATTTTTAGTATTTTTTCCTTTTACTTTTCTGTTTAATGAAATTGTTAGAGTTCTTTTTTTTTTTTTTTTTTTTTTTTTTTTG
>CAUYLG010030631.1:0-12166 GCA_963573385.1 Cacajao melanocephalus
AGAAAAGCTAGATATAGGTGAAGGGGAGGAAAGCAGCAAATCACACTGCCACGTGTGTACCTATGCAACAATCTTGCATGTTCTTCACATGTACCCCAAAACCTAAAATACAATAAAAAAAAAAATTAAAAAAAAAAAAAAAGAAAAAGGTGGAGGGGATCAAAGCTTAGCAGGCAAGACTTCTGGAATGGTGGAGTAAGGACCTCAGTACCCCAAACTTTTCCCCAACAAAACAATTTAACTGGTGAAAATTATAACAAACAAAATGAAACAATCAATCATTTAAGCTCCTGGTAATTGTCCTAAGAGCATACAACAAATGGAGAAACACCCATTCAAGAACATCAACTGAATCTTGGCAAAAACAGATATAGTCTGTGGCATTTGTGCACAAGCTACTCTATTTTCTCTTATCCCCCAGCTTCATGTTAGAGAAGTTCTGCTCCAGGTAGGTATGACCAAAAAGACAGGTTATCCATTTCCCCTATCTCCTGGTCTGGAGCTATGGTTTCATCCCAGGAGGGGAGGTTGCCTGTAACATTTATAGCTCCTCAGCCCCATGTTGCTGATCTATTCCATTCAGGTGCAGTCGAGAGGACAGGATCTCCCTTTACTCACCCAATCCTTACTTATAGCTTGCTTCCAGGTATGACAAGCTGACAGTGCTAGGATCCTGATATCTCCCAGATCCTGTGTGTTTATAAGACAGAGATGCTACACTGAAAGGGGCAAGGCATGAATACCAAGGGCTTTCACTCCCCTTTTGCTTGGCAGGAAAAGTGGGTCCTCACCCTTAGCTGTTATGAAGTGGTGCGGGGGTTCTACTCAGGGAAAAGGCATGTCTTAAGGGCAAAGAACATAGTGATTCTACCTGAAGGCATTACTTTATTTGGAACAGGACTTGGGGAACCCTATGCTTGAAAGTATTGTCAAAAACAATGGCGATTTTGGAGGAGAGCAGTTAAGAAGAGGCTGGTAGTTCTATGCTATAAGCAAATGGCAAAGCACCCTGAAGTTTAATAGAGAAAGCCAGAAAAAGAGACAGCCAAGAAGAGCTCTCCTAGGATCACAGTCAAATCTTGGGTTTTAAGTGACTGTGCATCTGCACTAGGCTGCAGCGACTCAGGCAATCAGAGCAGAAGGTGGGGCAGATGAGCAGACCTCAAAGCCTTTCATAAGCCACAAAGACTCATCAACACAGGGACGAAATCTCACTGGCATTAGGGGCTTAAACACAACTTCTGGCCAAGCACTAACCTATAAGAGACTCCTAGAAAGTGATGCTTAAAAATAAAATTACATTCGTCCTTGGCAGTCTTGAAGATTTTGTGCGTACTCAAGGCTATACCTCTCGAACGCAATCAGTCAGGGAACCTCCAAGTTCCTAGTTCATGGCTGAATGTGGACCAAATACATAAACCCTGAACTGATAGAAGCCTTCAGGACACACATGAATCCAATGGTAAAAGACAAAAATATAAACTGGCTCATGGAACTTAAGCACATTCTTTGACAATAAGCGGCCTGTACTGACCAGATATGAATGCCAAGTGGCCAGGCTAGAAGATAAAATCAAGGGGGAAAAAAAATCTGAGCATAAAGACCAGAGGCAGAAAACTGCAGGGAAAATAAACTCTGAAAGATTAGTTCAGCCAAGTCACTAAGCAAATAAACAAAACAATAACCCAAGAAGTGGGGTATTCATCTCCAGAGTTGAATCTCTATATTATCTAAAATATAGAGTTTTCAACTAAATATTATAAGTAGTATAAAAATAGGAAAATATGATCCATATATATTAAAAAATAGAAACTGCTTTTGAAGGGGCCACATGAGATACCCCTTCACAACCACTTGAATGACCATAATTAGCAAAATGGAAAACAGCAAGTGTTTTTAAGGATGTAGAGAAACTGTACATTGCTGGTAGGAATGTAAAATGGTGAGGCTCTGGTGAAAAACAGTTTGGTAGTCTCTCAATAGGTTAAACAGAGAATTACCATATAACCCAGCAATTCCACTTCTAGATCTACACTCCCCGGAATGAAAACAGGTATTTAAGCATATATTTGTACATGAGTTTTCATAATAGCACTAGTCACAGTAGCCAAAAGGTGGAAACAATCTGTCTATCCAGATAACTATATAAACAAAATGTGATATATACATACAATGAACTATGTATTAGTCACAAAACAGGAGTGAAGTATTTGTACATGCAGCAATGTGGACGAACCTTGAAAAAATCATGCTAAGTAAAAGAAGCCAGACAAAAATGGTCACTATTGGATGACTCAATTTGCATAAAATATACAGGACAGTTAAATTGTTAGATGCTAAAAGCAGATTAGCAATTGCCAACAGTGGGCAGAGAGTGAGATGGGGAGTGACTGCTTAATGAGTACAAGGACTCCTTTGGGGTGATGACAATGTTTTGGAACTACATAAAGTTGGTGGTTTTATAACATAGAAACTATATAAAATACCTCTAAATTTTAGACTTTAAAATGACTAATTTTCTATTATGTGAATTTCACCTCAACAACAACAAAAAAATGAATTAACTACTGATACGTTTTACACCATGAATAAACCTTGCAAATATTATGCTAAGGGAAGAATCCTGTCACCAGTAAAACACGTATTGTATGATTTCATTTATATAAAATGTCCAGAATAGGCAAATCTCTGGAAGTGAAAAGAAGATTAACAGCTGCCTAGAGTCATAGGCACGGGAGGAGTGTGTTGGTGGGAATTGAGAGTGATTGCTAGTGTGTATAGGGTTTTTTGTGGGGGGATGGGGAGTAAACCAAAATATTCTAAAATTGGATTGCAATGATAGCTTGACAAGGCTGTGAATATACTAAAAGCCCAGAATTGTATAACTTTAAATAAGTGAGTTGTATGGTATGTAAATGATAGCTCAATAAAGCTGCTTTAAAAAAGAATCAATGATATATTTGGGCTGTACTTGTCAAAAGCCATGAATTTAGCATAAATTGAGAGAGGAGTTATATGAAGCTGAATGGGAAAGGGAGGTGGGAAATATATGGAGAAGAGCTTTTCTCTCTTCTCATTTACACTGAATATTTTTTGTTATAGCTCTTACCACCACCTGATGCTTTGTATATTCATTGTCTATTTTCAGTCTCTCCAACCAGAACTGTGCCTGCTTTATCAGTAAGAGCTGCCATAAGGCTTTTATAATAGGGCCACCATAATAAAAATACAGACTGGGGGTCTTAAACAACAGAGATTTTATTTTCTCATAGTTCTGGTGGCTGTGAGGTCCAGGATCAAGGCACACAGGGTTGGATTGCTCTGTGGTCTCTCTTCTTGGCCTGCAAATTTCATTCTCTCTGTATGTCTCCACAAGTTCTTTCCCTTGTGCCTGTATATGTTCAAATTCCCTCTTCTTGTAAGAACACAGATCAGATTGGATTAAGGCCTATGTCAAGCTTGTCCAACTCACAGCCCGTGGGCCACATGGAGCCCAGGACAGCTTGGAATGCAGCCTGACACAAATTCATATACTTTTTAAAAACATTGTTCATGGACCTTTATTTTTCTAAGTGCATTAACTATCATTAGTGTTAGTGTATTTTATGTGTGGCCCAAGACAATTCTTCCAAAGTTGTCCAGGGAAGCCAAAAGATTGGATACCTCTGGCGTATGCATTGTCCTAATTTTAGCTAAATCACCTCTTTAAATGCCTATCTCCAAATATAGTCCCATACTGAGGTACTAGGGGTTGGGGTTTTAACAAATGAATTTGAGGGGAATGCAATTCAGCACATAGAGTAAGCCTGTGAATACTTGCTGGATAAATAAATAGCTACCATGTCAACATGCAAACTAGAATATTATGTCGTGAATAAAAATGATCACAGATATTTATAAATATAATAGAGTGTAAGTAAAACACCTCAGAATGCTACCAATTGTCATGAGATTATGGATGATTATGTATAGTAATCTTCTTTTACTTTTATGCTGTTTTCTAACATTTATACAATGTAGCAAGTTTTACTTCATTTTCCACAAAATAGTATCTGCTCATTGAAGACAATTTTGAAGACAGGAAAGAACTAAAAATACTGCTTAATAATTCTACTTCCTTTATTCACTTTACAACACTTCAAAATTTGCCACTATTAAAACTTTCATACTGTTCCATTTTTCTATACACCTATATATATCTACATTCTATACAGTTTTATACAGTTGAAGGTATATATTCTTTGCTGTTTTATAATATGATACATTATTAGCTCAATAGTTACGCTTTTTCTCATGATTTTTCTAAACATGATCATTTAGTTGCTGAATAATACCAACATACACTATCAGGTTTATGTTACCCCCTGCTGTTAAATAACTATTTTTTCAATTCAAGATTGTTTTAGAAAATGTTTCAACATACATTCTTATAAATAAATACCAATCTCTAATTATTCTGTTGGATATATTTGTAAAGACGAAATGTTTAATCCAAAATGGTATGTTGATTTTTAGGGCTTTCATTACATATTACCTAACAATAAAGACTTAAATTTACTTAAATTTATACTTCTTTGTGTTAGTCTTATGAAGGTGAAGCAATAAGCCCTACTACCCAAAGCAAACAGATCAAGAAAGAAAATAAGCAAACAAAAATTAGTGTCTTAAAGTGTCCATCAATTTCATACACTAGAGCAGAAAATAGCAAAATATACATGTAAGTTCCACGGCTGTTTGTGATAGAAAACATATTCCCTTCCATGTACCATAATAGATAAGCTCAAGAGCCTGCAGCAGCGAACACAAAAGTTAGAGCTTTAAACGCTAAGCCATCTGCAGACCACCTCTGCTTCTTGTTTGCTATTTTCATCTCTGGAACTCCATGGAAGTGCTTGACAACTAGCTCTAATTATATAGTCTCATAAGTATGGGGTAGATGTCTCTCTCCATCTAAAAGTTCCACTCTCCCCTTTTGAAAGTCACTGTGACTGAATAAAGACTGATTCTAATTAGGGCCCTAATCCACTAATCCATCTACCTCATTTCAAAGATGATCAAAATGAGATCCAAAGAAAGGAAGGGGCTCATCCATTTGTATTTTAGCCAGTCAGAGACCTCAAGGATTCTAATATCTAGTCCAGTGTTCCTGGGCCATATTCACTTCATATAGTCGTGGTGACATTTAACTGGACTAATGTATATAAACCTGTAGTGCAACACTGATGTAAAGGTAAATCCTGATTATTCCGATTTTGTGGGAGAGGATGTATGGTGTAGCGATGGTGAATGTGAGTTCTGGAGTCAGGCATCTGGAATTTGAATCCTATCTCCATCACTAGCTATGTCATCCTGGGCAAGTTATTTTCCTTCTGTAGCCCCAGCTTTTCCAGAGGATACTTGACAGCATTGAGTGATATCACACATGTCAAGCAATTTAGAAAAGCACCTACTATATTACTTATCAACAGTATTAATTCACAAAAAATCAGTAAAGCATGGTAAGATAAATGATATTATACACATATTACAATAAAGATTGAGTGAAGTTTTGTTATGTGCTCAAGACCCCATGGAAAATTTTTGATGGGCCCCAGTCTACAATCTGGGTGTACCATGATTTGCTTCATCAAAATTAGTCAAAAGTTTGAGATAGTTGTCTAATGGAAAAATAGAAGAGACTATGGGATTATTTGTTTTTTTATTAATCAGACACCATGTACCTTCCATTTAATTTGAAAGTGATGATCAACACAGAGTTGGTGGTCTGAATATCAGTAGAGAAGATTTAAGATAAGTGTAGTCGGTGTGGATGGAGCCCAGGACTCCAGCAAAGGTTACCTGCAGGAGCTGATTGCTTTAAATATCACCTATAACATTTTTTACTCTAATTTGTGAGAACTGTGTAAGTGAGCAGTTATGGTAATAGTGTTGGTTTTGGCAAAGAGTACAACATTTTAGAGAGTTGGGGAGGGATATCACTAATCTCCAATAGGGAATGCTTTATTATTTTTTTCGGAGAACAGAGAGGGCTCACCTAAAAAAATTGAAGGATGCTTTAGTCCTTGGATTTGTCCAGAATCATAAGCACTCCAGATTGCTTTCTTTTATCTATGGCTACTATCAGAGAGATGAAGACTGTTAAGTGTATGGGGCAGAGAGAGAGGGGAGTGCCTAATGTGAAATTTCAGCAATGGTCCTGCATTTTCTGTCTTAAATTGCACCTTAAAACATTAAAATTACAAAGGGAATGAAAACTCTGTCAGGCTTTGATATGATTTGGATGTCTTGTCCCCTCCAATTCTCATGGGGAACTGTGACTTCCAATGTTGGAGGTGGGCCTGGGGGAGATGTTTGGGTTATAGGTGTGGATCCCTCATCCCTCATGAATGCGTTGGTGTTGCCCTTGAGGTAATGAGTGAGTTCTCACTCTGTGAGTGTACGTGTGATTTGGTTGTTTAAAGGAGCTGACACCTTCTCCCTCTCTCCCTTGTTCCCTCCTCTGTCACTATGTAACATGCCTGCTTCCCCTCTGCCTCTGCCATGATTGTAAGCTTCCTGAAGCCTCACCAGAAGCCAAGCAGATGCTGATGCCTTGTTTTTTGTATAGTCTGCAGGACTGTAAGCCAAATAAACCTTTTCTCTTTATAAACAGTAGGATTTGTCTCTCTGATAAACAAGAAAATGCTTGTTAATTTTCCACAAAGTTTATATAGAGGAGTAAATGGAATGTAGTATATAAAAGACCATGTACAGTGCCTGCTACATAAGGGTTGCTCAATACATAATACTTATTTTTAAAGATGGAAAACCATTACAAAAACAGTCTCAAATACAGATACATATTTTTATCCAAATCAAGAATAAATAATTGAAGTCTTGCTTAGAAAATGATATCAGATGGAGAGTAACTATTGGATGATGAGTGAAGGTTTAAAAAGACTTTTTGTCTTAAAGGATCACACGCTAGGATTTTATGCTCATTAGAAATAATTCAGCTTTGTACACTACCAACTTGCAAAGATTCAGTGATTGGAAAGGGATAGTAGAGTTGTGTTCTGGGACCTGCTGATTTATGGCATGCCTTTGATGAAAGCAGACCCCTGAGCCCTCTGTGTTTTGCCAAGTGGAATATACTTTGTCTCAACACCAATGATGAACAAGTGACTCAAGGTGGCAGTGCTTGATTACTGGGTCCCCAGTAATTTGTTTATATTGGGCACATGACCCATTTAGAGGCTATTAGTTCAAATAAAATTTTAGTTGTAACTTTTGGGAGAGACAGAATGAGACTCAGGCAAGTGTGTGTTTTTCCTAGAAAACTGAATCTTGGCAAACATATGGCTTGTGGTTGTTACAGCCCTCGTCTTCTTACACAGAAGCTAAGAATGAAGTTAGATGAGATAAGGGTCAGTTGCAGACAATATGAATGACTATAACTAGTTTAAGCAGAAGGAGAGTTCCGCTGAAGCCTACCACATGTGAGGTAGGTTAGAAAATCATTGGAAATTTGGAGGAGCTAGATGTAGGCTGGACTTCTGAGAAAAATTTCTAGCATTGAGAATCACATTGTCTCTGCTATAATTGTGAGAACTTCCATTACCAATGTGAGAAAAGTACTAAATCAAGAATCTGCTGATCACAGACCTGGGTTGCATCTACTGTGATCGGGAAAGCTTTCACCTCCACTGTGGAAAATCACTGACTCAGGAAGTGTCTACTGATGGACCACATTGCCTCAGCCATAATACAAACCAGAAGAATGGATGCCTAACATATTGACCTTACCTACTACTCACCCAGTTTCAAATCTGTGTCTCATGAAAATGCCATGGATTGGCACAACTCAAATCATATCTACCCACAGCCAGAAGGAAGACTAGAGATGCAGTTTGGGGTTTTATGTACTTTGAAACATGGAATACAGCCTAGAAAAACATGCATGAATGTTGAGCAGGTCAATCTATAGTATCTTCCACAATTTCACCATATGCCTAAAAGATAGATAGAAGCCAGATTCTGAACCTTTGATCAGGCAGTGTAGTACTAGACAGAACCTCCAGACTGTTTTGTTTTTTAACAGTTGAGTCAATTAATACAGTACCTTATTGATAAGGTATGTTTTCTGAAATATGTTTTCTGCCGCATATCGGAAACCTAATTGATACAAAGTTCAAGCTTCCTTACAACTCTAATGCTCTATAATTTATTTTATTTTCCTCAAGAAATTTACCAGCAATGATTTTGGTGGAAGGGAAATGCAGTTATTAAATAGGAATTACCAAGATCAAAATTACATATATCACAGAGCTTATCTCTCTTCTTCCTTGTCCCCTACCATTATTCCTCATCCTCATCTTGGTTCACCATCCCTAGCGAGGACAAAATATCCTTAATCCGCTAAAGGATATTTAGTTTGACAAATTTAGATGCGTAGTGCCCTGATAAGAGAACTCTAGGCCCATCTAACAGTTCAACAGAATGAGTCAGAGGGGGTTGACACAGGGATGGCTGATGAACTCCTCGTCCTTGGGTGAGGGAATGGAGATAAGGCATTTTGGGTAGTGGTCAGTGCCCAGGTGAAGGGTTGTATTACATAGAAATGGAAATGTCCTTAATTTCTCTGTAGTATAAAGAAGATGGACAATCATTAGTCACTTTCCCATTCCACTCTTTGGATATACCCAGATATGATGTAACCAGAACCTTTCTTAAGTTTTGGGAATACAAAGATAAGTAATACAGAGTCATTGTCAAGGGACAACAAGAAACTAGTTCCCTCAGCTAGGGAGAGAACCACATGGTTTTGGAAAGCATATTGAGGAAAAACTCTTCAAACTTCACGTTTCTATTGGGGATAAATCTTACTTCAGGAAATAGAAACCTATGCTTTCGACTGGATTTCCTCATTAAATAATCTCCAAACACACAATATTTTCTCTTGATAGCATGTGATACAGTTGTGCATTATTATTTGTGTAATTACTTTGTTAACATCCATGTCCCATGATATACAGTGAATTGTACAGGGCTGAACATGGTATCCAGCATGTTAATTTCTGTATCTCCAGCACTAAGACAGAATCTGGCAAATAGGAATCACGTTATAAGTATTTTTAATATAATTGAATTCAACTATTCAAAATAATTTAATCAATTATTGTCCCAATTTCAAAATCAGAGCAAAAGTTGAAAGCAATTACCTTTAAAACTTCCTCTATCTTCCCCACCTCTACCTTCTAAGTAAAATCTTCCCCAAATCCCAAATTTAAAATTAAACAAAATAGCATATTTCCCTCCTGAATAATTGAAGCTAAAAGATAGAAAAGTATCTGGAAAGTACTATGCTTGTTGTCATGCCCGTGTTCCATAACTATCATTTATGTACATTTTCTAGTATCTGTTACCAGGATATTGGCTCTAAATATATGATTCAATTTAACCATTATTACTGTATTCTAAGATAGGTATCACTGTTTTACCTATGAGAAAAGTAAGGTCCAGAGAGTTTAAGTAACCCAGTGGAAATTGGTAGAGCTAAGATATGAGCCCAGGTCTTTTTAATTCCAAAGCTGGAGTCATTCCCAGGTTGGCTAGGCATGTTATTTCCAAAAATGAATTAGGCTCAAGATTCTTCCTCCACTGATTTAACTACAGAAAGGCTGGATAAGTTTTATTTCATCTCCATCCCTAACAGTTTTTCAAATGTAATTTCTAGCAGCACAATAATTGTCCCCAAATTCCATTACCATCAAACAGTTTGGACATATCAAGAAGTTTATTCCGATGGGATTTTATGTGACCTTGCCTGCCTAGCAACTCTCCCTGGAAGACAAGATAGATAGTGCACACACTAGTTATGGGCCCCATACCTCCAGTTCTGGAAGAAGTGTTTTATTTTAACTCTAAATCTTTAAAAGCTCTTTTATAAAGTCATAGCAAACACTCTTGGGCTTGTTTTGTTTTCAGAGCGGAATGGTGGCCCACACTTTTAAAGTTATAATCTCTCTGAGTATCCCTATCCCTGTGTTGCACAGCACAATAAGAACTGAACATTTTTATTTTTAATTTTCCAATGGCAATGACAATCTAGACAACTCAGATGAAATATGCCTTTGAATTACTAGGTAGTTCCACAGGAGGTGGAGGCATACTATGTTTTGATGCAGACATACTCTTTAAAAGCAAGATGCAGCAATCCTGTTTTTTAAATGCCTGGCGAGAAGGCAGAACAGAATTGTAACTTTTAGGGCATTATAATTAAAAGTGAAGGCCATAGTCAAAGGACTTTATTTTTCTAGCATAAGCTTTGCTCTGCTTTCTAACTTCTGAGGCTCATGGGGTTGAATTCCCAGAGCTCTGTCAATAATGTGGTTCACTAGCAAATTTGAGGTATTTTCTCCGCTGTAACAGTGCATGTTAGCATAACATTTGCTCACAGCTCCTAAGAGATCAGAAGGCATCTAGAGGTTTATATTAGCGTTTTGAAGATTGCTATTATTTAAAGTTTTGTAAGAAGGTAGAGAACACTGAGTGAGAACCATTTGAAGCCTAAGTAAGATTCCATACAATTATTTCACCCAGTGTACAGTTGTAAAAAGTATTCTTTTACAGAGAAGCCACAGAGATTTGCATGGAGGAACGTTTATAGTTTCATCTAAGCTGGTCTCAAGTTTACAGTCTTATGTAAACTAATCTATACCTGGAGAAAGACCATCTATGACATTTATTAACAATGGATTTATTTTTAAAATTAGTTGGGGGGAGGATCCAAGATGGCCAAATAGGAACAACTCCGGAGTGCAGTTCCTAGCAAGAACAACACAGAGGATGAGGGCCCACTGCATTTCCAAACAAATTTTCACTGTCCACAGACCAGAATATGCCTGGGCAGAAAGTGCCACGAGTTTTCAGCATGGTGGTTTCAGCTGGTGCTGGGTTGGCACACAGAAACTCACACAAATCTGGGTGGCCATTTCAACCAGCACCTGGAATGCCTGGAAGACAGAGCCTCCCATTCAACTGAAAGGGAGGGGGCAGAGACAGGGAACCAGGTGATCTGCCTTGGCTGGTACCACCCCCACAAAACAAGCAATCTGACATGCTCTGGATTGAGAGTTTCACAGCAAGCGCAGCTGGACCCAGGATGGTCCAGATTAGTGTGGGGAAGGACAACCACCACTACCGAGGCAGTCCGCCACTACCAAGGCAGTTCACATAGCAGCTGGGCAGAGCCTGTGGCAGCTCAGCAAAGCCAACCTTCCTAGGACAGAGCACCTGGGAAAAGAGGCAGTTATGAGTTCCATTGCAGCAGACTTAAAAGTACCTGCCCAGCAGCTCTGCATGGAACAATGGAGCTCCCAGCACAACACTTGAGCTCCTATAAGGGACAGACTGTCTCCTCAAGCAGCTCCCCGACCCTCATATACCCAAAGAGACACTTCATAAAGGAGAGCTCAGGCCAGCATCTGGCAGGTACCCTTCTGGGACGAAGATAACAGAAGAAACTGGCAGCAACCCTTGCTGTTCTGCAGCCCCCGCAGGTTATCCCCAGGCAAGCAGGGTCTGGAGTGGACCTCCTGCAGTCCTGCAGCAGAGGGGCCTGACTGTTAGAAGGAAAACTAAGAAACAGAAATAAATAACTTCATCATCAATAAAAAGGACGTCTGCTTAGAGACCCCATCCAAAAGTTAGCAACTACAAAGACCACAGGTAGATAAAGCCACTAAGATGGGAAGAAACCAGCTCAAAAAGGATGAAACACCAAAAACCAGAACACCTCTCCTCCTCCAAAGGATCACAATTCCTCAACAGCTAGGGATCAAAGATGGATGGAGAATGAATCTGATGAATTGACAGAAACAGGCTTCAGAAGGTGGGTAGTAACAAACTTCTCATAGCTAAAAGAATATGTGCTAACCCAATGCAAAGAAACTAAGAACCCAGAAAAAAATGTTGGATGAGATGCTAATTAGAATAAATAGCTTAGAGAAGAATATAAAGGACTTGATGGAGCTGAAAAACACAGCACGAGAACTTCACAAAGCATACACAAGTTTCAATAGCCTAATCGACCAAGCAGAAGAAAGGATATCAGAGATTGAAGATCAACTCAATGAAATAAAATGAGAAGGCAAGAATAGAGAAAAAAGAATGAAAAGAAATGAAC